>JBBPLW010000366.1:0-17564 GCA_038089995.1 Tylopilus balloui
GTCTTCTGCCGATCTGCAGAACGACAAAAAGAAATCGCCCGTTGCGGCGCTGCTGAATTTCGGCCGGTCCCGGAAGGGAAAGGAGGTGGAGGACCCTGGAAGGGTATTTGGCCATCCTTTGAACAACGACGTTCCTTCGCTGAGGAAGGAACGGGGATTGGGAAGGGCACTCTGAAGCTTCGACCTCACGTCTACTTTTAACTGGACTCACTCATATTGTATTGTCTTGCTTTTCTTTTAGTGCCGCGTACGAATCTGTCACGCTCGTTTAGTCTCTGTATCCATCCTATGTCTCTGCGTACTGACTTTATAATACGCTCCTTTATTTCTGTGTGTCCAGTGCGAAGGACTGAATTTGACCCGAAAGCGCAAGCTTGCGCATAGCAACTTGAACGTCATCAGTGGTCGGCTGGTGTCAGTAGATCGGTAACCCCATGTCTCGGGCTACAAAACACGCAGTCACGAAAAGGGCGCGGACACAACATCACCACCCTCCAAAAACCAGGCGAACGCTGCCACGGCGTGAGTCTACTGACCCACCTTCTTCTAAATTGCATTCTAGTAGCCGTCTCGCTGCAATTATTGCGGCCCATTCACAGCTGCACCTCATCGGCAGACGTGACCCATGATTAGCGTGGATGGAACAAACCCTCGGCAAGACAGTCAGCGATCTTTGCGTTCGTTGGAACTTGAGACCAACTGTTGCAGTTTAAACGAAGATCCAAGATCTCACATCGAGATCTGTTTCGGCGCTCCACCGCTGCTGCGACGCGCACAAAAAAAAAGCAAGTGATAGCTGTCCCCGGGGATTCGTCCTGGTCCAGAGCGAAGGCATCTCGCTGCTCGGACACCTACGTCGTTAGCCATCCGCACGGGGGGAAGCTGAATTCGAAACCCGTCACAACCGTTTTCTCATTCTCATCTGTGGCGTGCATTGGAGAGCCTTCGCTCAGGCCGTACAGTACACGCCGTGGTATTGATTGCTTGCAAACGGGGAGGAAAAGTCTTGGCGAGGGGCTCACGACGAAGACACTGCATGAGGGAGACGGAGGAAGTACCGAGAGGCCAGAGTTTCCTTACCGACGACGCATCCCGGTCGACCTGGGTCCGAGCTTTCGCTTGCTCCTCCATCCACAAAGACGCGGAGCGAGTGTACGTTGTCGTCGTCAACTAGTGAACTACACACTTAACAAGGGAGATGTGGGTTTCCGTCGGCGCACAAGATGTTCGTATGGGTTTGAGACCTCAAGGCAACGTGTTATCGGCAATGGTGCAGTACGTGGTTGACTTGAATTGGCAAGACCTTCTAGTTCTAACACGATACGACCAAACAACATCCTGCTCGCATTCTTTACCAGTCACTATGACCCCCGCAACGGGTCCAAGCCCTAGTTCAACAATGATTCAACAGAATTTCTCGCTGCTTTGTCCTTCTCTTGTGGATATGCGCCCAGAATGCTCTCGCTTTGGCAGTGAAAGCTGACTTGGGCTAACTGCAAAGCACAACGCGTGCTCTCCGCCAATGACTCGATCAGATCACTTGGTCCTCGTATCCTGAGACCCGTTAGTCGAACCTGCGTCGGACAATTCGCCATCGTCAGTGGTTACTCGTCCCTCCACGTTGCCGACCTCATACCCAAAAATCTTTCTCGGATGTGCACGTTACGCGCGATATGACACTACTAGCCTTGGACTCTTTACCACTCTTTGTGGTATCCCTGCACACGATCTGGGAGCGGACATATGAGGGAAAGCTCCGTAGCTATGATGCCCGCTGGATGGGGCCCGGACACATGGAAGTAGCCAATGGAAGAGGTTATCCGGCCTATCGTTCAAAAAAATGGGAGCGTCAAGGTGGGCCCATATACTTCATTTTCTCGACGCTTCTCCTCTCCAGATAGAATGTACGTGCAAGGAATTAGGGCCTGTGAACCGCCCGGCTCGAAACCCGAACATGTCGTCGTGGACGTCCATCAGGATGTTTACGTGATCCGTGCTCCGTCGCAACCAAGGCAAGTCGTTCACTACAATAAAAGCCCGGTTTAGAAAGGTGCTGACGCAGGGACTAACATGGGAATGTCACAATCCAGTCTATTACGCGAACGCGACTTTAGGAATAGCGGCCTCGGTAGACCATTATTCACCGGTGTGATAGTTATCTATTCGCAAAGGTCTGTTGTAACCCATCAGATAAGTTTTAACGTCTTCGATACATGTTCCTA
Organism: Tylopilus balloui; assembly: GCA_038089995.1. Classification (NCBI taxonomy): domain Eukaryota; kingdom Fungi; phylum Basidiomycota; class Agaricomycetes; order Boletales; family Boletaceae; genus Tylopilus; species Tylopilus balloui. The sequence goes on from JBBPLW010000366.1 coordinate 2,223, forward strand.
TCCATAGACATGATTCCCTTTTTAATAGATTGTTAGATCTCGACGACTGCCAGGTGGAATAAGTCCCAAGAGTTGTGATACGATGCTCACTCCCGGAGGCCATGTGCTAACCCCTCAAATTCATAGATCCCTCCACTTAAGCCGGATGAACAGCCGTCGAACTTTATCTCGTCGCGCAATTCTGGTTTTATGACTCAAGGTCAGGCGGGTATAAACGTTGCGCACTGGCACTGGACAAGCTTTCGGCACGGAATTTCAAATCATATGGTGTCCGTGTCACATCCCTTTTCGTCCTCTGAGTTCCACATCTACAAGTGCTTTGGCCATTGTTTCGGTGCTTGTTAGGCTGTCCACAATTCCTGCTCTGTCGGAGTCTGTGGACGCTTTGGACTACCCTGCCCAAGTGGTGAGCCAATCGCTTTGTTCTCCAAACACAAAAAGTGCTGTGGTTGTCCATAGGACGTCAAAGCGGGTGGAGGAGGGTATGATAAATAGGCCCCCCGTTTTCTACTTCCCCACCACACTCTCGCGTCGCTCTTAACACTCGGCTACATACTAATCCTAAGGCTGGACCTACGCAACCGAACTCCACCTAACTACTACATGAATTTCCTCCAACTTCCTCCTACGCTAGACTGTCCCCCGGAGTTCTGTTTCTGCGGTCGGAAGACGGTTGAATCTCACGAATTCTGGTTCTGCTCTACCGAGTGCGCCCGTCTCGATTCCCTCCGGTCACTCGGAGACCCCAATTGTCACTATCGCAACGTTGTACGCCTAGCGTACAATCGAGCAGGTGCCTCGGAACCCCAACTCCGTCGTATGGTGTCTGCAGTTCACCTGCGCCCTGGCCCTTCTGAACAACGCGTTGTCGTGAACCCACCCGCTCCCATCATTCCACCAACGACTTTGCTGCATCAAGGCAACGCGGCTTCTACACGCTGGGAAACAAGGGACCGTAATATGCTAGGGCTTCCTACGCTTTCTCAGGTGACTGGCAAGATTCTTACGAAAAAGGCCACTGCAGGACAGCAGCTCGTCGCAGCAAGCCACGATCGACCGAGATGGGAGGGTCTTCCAAACGCGTCGTCTTGCGCTCGTCTTACCCCAAAGCCCGATGCCACCTTTAAGCAAATCTCTCTCGACGCCGTTCCCTTGCCCGAACACGCTCCGCCCCGTACACTCAGACGTGTCCCCTCGACTGTCGGTAGTCTCAGGAATAACACGAGTAAATACTCTGTCGCGGCGCTGCTGAATTCCGGCCGGTCCCAGAAGGCCAAGGGCCCAGAGACGGTATTTGGACACGCCATCAACCCCATCGTTCCACCAGTGAGAAAGGAGTCACTGCCTTCTCATCGCCAGATGAGTCCTCCCTCTGCGGTTCCGGTGCAAACGTCAAAGGCGCTTCGTCGATCGGTGTCGTTCGCCGGTTGGAACGCGACCGTCCCCCGAGATCGCAATGCTAATGAACAGGATTCGCTGATGCACATGATCGAGGAGATGAGGGAAGAGATGTCTGGGAGCTTTGATCCGAGGTCTTTGTTTGACCAAGAGGAAGACTACTGATGTCGAGTTACGATGGATGGATGCACTTTCATAGTCTCTGTAAATTCCGTGCTTGTGTGTAATCGCTGTTCAACTCGCCCCCGCTGCAGACGACCCAGAAAGGCAGGCTGCGTAGTAAGAACGGCACCACTTGATCGGCTCCTGTCAGCTGCGTCGTTACGCCGTAGCTCGGGAATATAAGACGCGACACGAAGCGGCCCGCATCGCTTGTCTTCCTCCACCATCATCTCGCCTCCCAACCCATGCCCACCGCCACCAACGACGCCGTTCTGGTCCAGATCCTTGAGCAGCTCAACGCACTCCAGGTTTCCCAACAAACCTTGCAGTCAAAGGTAACGCCACCATTTCTTGCCGATGCTTCATGTCATGATACTCAACGCATCCGCATCTTCATGGCGTTGAAGCTCGACATGCTGTTGACCACACCGTCCCCGCCGCATTCCCCACAACGAATAAATGGAGTTCCCATCCCTGGACGAAACGGCTCAGAATCCTTTGGCTCTCCATCGTCCTCCAACCTGCTCTTATCGCCACCGACATCCCTATCCAGAGCCCACCTCGTGTCGTCTACTCCTCCTACTGGCACAAGCATGCCCTCGGATCATCCAGTAGACAAGGAACGCGAGAAGGCCCTGTATCCTGGTCGAATCGTTCTAGCGAGTGAGTTCCCTTCCGATTGGTTTTGAATATGGCGTGTACGGATCCATGTTCCGTGCCGCACCTCCGTGCCATCCGAACGCAGTTCGGCTGCCGGATGAATTGTCGGTGGATCAAATCGTGTGTGTTATCGTAATAACACGCATAGCCTCTCCCTGGGTCCGTTTGCATGACGTCAAACTGACGGCACTTTTCTAACAATAGCTTACCCCGACCAGCATGGTATCAAACCCTATCCACTCCAGTGGGGAGCTTTTGATCCTGCTGTCCGTGGACCTGTCATCTGCTCCCGACTCCCAACGTCTATCAAACAGCGTAATGCCATCGGCGCACACTCAGGTTCCTATTCGATTTATCGGGCTCTTGCTATCGCAATGGGCACACTCAACCCTTTCCATAAACCCGATTATTCCAAGACGGAACCTCCTGTCCCGATTCTTCCTCAACCTTCCTGGTATGACCCCACGAAGATCGTCTCGTTTGACCCTTGGGGACATCTCGTTCCCCAAGTTTTCAAGAGAGAGGTCGACGAGTTGGGCTTAGACATTCGTCCGAGTATCGCAGTAACAAAAGCGCACATCAAGTTGAGCGAGCTAGATGAGTCGGCTAGAAAGGGCGAGCTCAATGTCGACGGACGTGTGGTCCTGCGAACGAGGCCCCTCAAAAATGCGGATGGTTCGGTGAGCGATGCAGACCCCGGAGTAGAAATTAACACGAGCAAGGCTGCGGTCGAGCCGGTTTGGTACCTGCCTGGCGTTGCAGACCGTTTTGGCATGTGAGTCAACGTTGCGGCCTTCTTGTATTCCATCCTAATGATTGGCAGTTCCGAAACATTGCTTCGTCGAGCGCTCTTCGAGGACACTGGAGGAATGTATCCTGAACTAATCACTCGTCCGGATATCAAAGTCTTCCTTCCACCGATTGGGAATTTGACGGTCTACATTTGTGCGTATCCGAATGGGTACGATGATTGAAGCTAATATCCCAAAAGTTGGACCCCCAGAGTATATGTCAGACGAGTCCAAGGAACTCACGCTTCGTGTGCACGACGAATGTATGCTGACTTCACGTGATTTGCTTTGAGGAGCTTACCTAGTTTGGTCGACACGGCAGGTAACGGGTCTGATGTCTTTGGATCCGACATTTGCACATGCAAGCCATACCTCGTTTTCGCCATCGAAGAGTGTATCCGTTGCGCTCAACGCGGTGGTGCTGGCGTCGTTGTTTACTTCCGCAAGGAAGGTCGAGCTCTCGGAGAGGTGACCAAGTAAGTCGTTGACATTCCATGAACCACCCGTTATCTAAGATGAATCTGACAGGTACCTCGTATACAACCTCCGTAAACGTGGCGGTGACTCTGCAGACAAATACTTCAAGTCTACGGAGCTTATTGCCGGAGTCAAGGATATGCGTTTCCAAGCATTGATGCCTGACGTGTTGCATTGGCTGGGTATCAAGAAGATTGACAACATGGTCTCCATGAGCGATATGTAAGTAATTTTCACTTGCAAAGAGTGAGCGCTCACGCGATGCACAGGAAATACAATGCCATCGTGCAATCTGGCATCCGTATTTTGAACCGATACGATCTCCCTGGTACGTAGCATGATTCTCTCTCCCAATGTGTGAGTGGGATACTCACGTCTCGTCGCAGAGCACCTAATTCCACCTGACTCGAGGGTCGAGATCGACGCCAAGATTGCGTCTGGGTACTTTACGAGCGGCAGGCAGATTACCAAGGCAGACTTGTTCAAGACCGTTGGAAGAACCTGGGAGGAAACGGAGCACTAAAATGTTTGACAACCTAAGTTGTATAAGGATCGTTGACGCTGTACAGCTATATTCAATTGTCGTAGCGTAGATTAGAGGTAAACGTTTGAACTGTATCATAACCCCAAAACATGTAGCGAGGCTACTGCTGAAACGGGTTTGATTTAGGACCACGGCAGGTACTATCGGATGGGCAACACAACCAAAGGTTTAGTTCCCCAATGTGTCAACGGCTCTAACACTTAGTACCCAGCATTTGTTCTTGACAGTCTGCACTCACCCATCCAAACTTCATCTTCTTGAACCACTTGACTGTATCAAAATGCAGCTGTGGGTTCATGCCATCCATTAAGGATCATTCCGCCAAACTGTATGCCAGTCATCAGTGCATTCCTTTGGAGAGAGGCAACCTTCCAGATGAAGCATGATTACAGGCTCCTTGACAGTGATGAGACAGCAGTGACTATCTTAGTATACACCAGGGTAATGAAGAGGTCTGATTCACCTATCATTGAGCAGTGGTGTCAGCCAATGGTCAACAGAGCAACTTCAGTTTGAAGTAAAATATTTTCATAGAGTACTATGTGAGTTCCCCATGCAAAGTGTAGTTGGATAACCAGGAAAACTTACTTACATAATGCTGTGCAATGCAACTCGCATGCTCGGTTACGTGTATATGGAAATTTATTCCCAGCCATGTCTGCTCTTTGCGGTAAAATCATGGGTACATCCGCTTGAATTAGATCCTGCCAATGCGAAAACAGCTTGACCCTCGAATCCCCACCTTAATCACGAACAATGTCAAGAAGAATCACAGATCCTTCATAGTTTTGGTCGGGGACAAGGGCAGAGACCAGGTGCGCAAGGTCCTGTGTGGGAAGTTGTTTGATTTTTGACCTGACGGATCAGATTGTAAACCTCCATTACTTACTCTCGCAAGCCCGGATATCAGCGCGACCGTCAGTTCTATGGTGCTACAAGAAGGATCTCGGGTTCACGACGTGAGTGACATCTCGTACGGCTCGAGGGAAATACAGTCGTCAAACCGCCCGGCACACTGACTGGCTAAACTAGACACCGCAAAAAACGAGAAGCCAAGATCAAGCGCGACGTGAAGCGTGGAATCCGAGAACCCAACGAGCAAAACCCATTCGAAATCTTCGTCACCGTCACCGACATCCGGTATACCTACTATAAGGAATCGCACAAAATTCTAGGAAACACTTTTGGGATGTGTGTTTTGCAAGATTTCGAGGCCATCACGCCCAACCTACTCGCACGGACGATCGAAACCGTGGAGGGTGGTGGACTTGTAGTGTTATTGCTGAAGACCATGACGTCACTCAGGCAACTCTACACGATGGCCATGGTGAGCGCGTTCGCTATTTATGACTGAAATGAATGAAGCTCATCGTTCCCAGGACGTTCACGCCCGTTATCGTACTTCGTCCCACGATGCTGTAGTCGCTCGGTTCAATGAGCGTTTCATCCTTTCCTTGGGGTCCTGCACCGACTGCTTAGTTTTGGACGATGAACTAAACGTACTTCCCATCTCCAAAGGGAAGGACATACGGCCTATCGAAGAGGAACGCGGAAAAGGAAAGGCTGATGCAGAACTCGGGGACCTAAAAGACAGCTTGGCCGATACCAAGCCCGTTGGCGACCTTGTCAAGCTTGCAAAGACTGTCGACCAAGCACAAGCCCTTCTTACATTTGTGGAGGCTATTGCCGAAAAGACCCTTTCCTCCACCGTGACGCTAACAGCCGCTCGTGGACGTGGCAAGTCCGCAGCGTTAGGCCTTGCAATCGCGGCTGCACTGGCCCACGGGTATTCGAACATCTTCGTGACGAGCCCGAGTCCTGAGAACTTGAAAACGTTGTTCGAGTTCGTCTTCAAAGGATTGGACGCGTTGGGTTATGAAGAGCATCTTGATTATGACGTACTGCAGAGCACGAATCCTGATTTCAACAAAGCTATCGTTAGGGTGAACGTCTTTCGCCAGCACCGTCAAATTATCCAGGTCAGCTCCATCCGCATACTAGTGCCGTCCCGCCCTCACGTTTGTGTAGTACATCCAACCTGAAGATGCCCACGTTTTGGGACAGGCTGAACTTGTCATCATCGATGAAGCTGCAGCTATTCCTCTTCCTCTTGTACGCAACCTCCTTGGCCCATATCTCGTATTCATGGCGTCAACGGTCAACGGATACGAAGGCACCGGTCGCTCTCTTTCTCTTAAACTCATACAACAACTACGCGAGAGCACTCGTCCCTCCCTCACCAAAGATGCCACCACAGTAGATTCCTCCATCGCAACCATGTCCGCCTCCAAAAAGTCAACCGTTAGTCGCTCCAACGCTCCCAAAACGCGCGCGCTACGCGAAATAAAACTCGAAACACCCATTCGTTATGGTGCCGGAGACAAAATTGAAAAATGGTTGAACGGCCTTTTATGTCTGGATGCCACCATCTCCACCAAGTCTGCTGTTGCGTCTGCGCAGGGATGCCCCCATCCATCTACGTGTGAGCTGTATTACGTGTCACGGGATACACTATTCAGTTACCATCCCGCTTCGGAGATGTTCCTCCAGCGGATGATGGCGCTCTATGTTGCTTCCCATTATAAAAACCAACCCAACGATCTCCAACTCATGTCGGATGCGCCCGCACACCACCTCTTTGTACTCCTTCCGCCCCTCAAAGACGACGAATCCCACCTCCCTGAACCGCTCGTGGTGCTTCAGGTCGCACTTGAAGGCAACATTAGTAAAGCTGCGATCATGGAGGGCATGAGCAGGGGTTTAAGAGCGGGGGGTGATATGATTCCTTGGATTATCGCACAGCAGTTCCAGGAGAGCAAGTTTGGCATGTTGAGTGGTGCGCGCATCGTCAGGATTGCGACTCATCCAGACTACGCAAACGTGAGTGATAGGCGTTTTCTATACCCAGATCTCCTAGTCATCCGACAGAATTTCTTTTCTGTGCTTGGTACAGATGGGGTATGGCTCTCGAGCCCTCAAAGCTCTCAATTCGTTCTACAGTGGAGAATACTTCAACGTCTCAGAGAACAGCCTCCCCGGGCCGTCCTATCCAGATGCCACCTTGATCGATCCTGTACGCACGTCAAATATCCCACTTGGCTAATCGTTTGACCTGACTCGGTGTTTTACGGGTGCCTTTATGGTTCTCTGTCTCCTCTTTGTTCCGAGAAGGATGCGGACCTTCAAACTGATCATCCTATTGTCCGTCCTGCGGATGCGATGCCGCCATTGCTCCAACGCCTCTCGGAAAGAAAGCCAGAAAGTTTGGACTATCTTGGGGTTTCATATGGGTTGACACCTCGGCTGCTGAGGTGTGTTGTCTTTTCCCAGCGTCGAAAACAGAAGGGTGGCGGTGACGTCTCCTTGTCACCGACTTCCTGCGGTGCATTAATACGCTGATGATACGTATCGATCGAAAACAGGTTTTGGAAGCGCGCGGGTTTCGTACCCCTGTATCTTCGACAAACACAATCTGAACTCACGGGTGAACATACATGCGTGATGGTTCGGGGACTGAATAGCTCAGCTGACAGCGATCTGGAATGGTTGAGCGAGTTTGCAAAGGGTAAGCTGGACATTTACAAGCAAGGATATGGAAATGACTACGAGACCTTGGTAGACTTTAGACGGCGCTTCCTATCGCTATTGTCATTCAAATTCAGAGAGTTTGGGAGCGTGACCGCGTTGAGTATCCTCGAGGCTGCCAATGCAGGCGTAAAGGAAGATGACGGGATGGACAGTTCTCCTAGCTCACGAGGTACGCACTGGTCTGTTCCACTAGTACGTTTTAACTTGAGTTGCGCCGTCAAGTCATCACGTCATCCGAACTTTCATTTCTCGTCACACCGTTTGATCTCAAACGCCTCGACTCGTATGCGAACAACATGGTCGACTACCATGTTATTCTTGATCTATTACCCTGCGTCGCGTCCCTCTACTTTGTCAAACGGCTTGGGGACGATGTGAGTCTGTCTGCTGTGCAGGCATCGATACTTCTCGGCATGGGCCTCCAGAGAAAGTCGATCGAGGAGGTAGAGGTAAGTTCCGAACTCACACAATAGTGACGAAACATTGATTACCGACGTCGGTTGACAGAATGAGTTATCGTTACCCGTCTCGCAGGCATTGGCGTTGTTCAACAAGCTCATACGCAAGATCAGCAAGAAATTGACGGATATTCAAAAGGAAGCCATCGGGGCGGACATCCCTACGGCACCTCCGCTCAGAAACACCGAGTCGCGCGTGGACGAAGAAGGTCACGGTGGCAGTGGCGGAGAAGCATCAAAGCCATGGCAACCCATCGAAACCAGTGTTGAAAACGAGCTCGACGAAGCGGGTGATGAAGTGACGAGAGCTCTACGCGAGAAACAACGTGCGATGATTGAGTCCCTGGACCTGAGCAAGTAAGTGCCATCCGAAACCGTATAAATTTTTCTTCGTCATCTATCTCGCTCTCCCGCCGCCCATCACCGCTCTACCCCATCTGCAAATGAATGGAAGAATGATGGGTTGGGTAACTATGGTTAATATGGTTCCATAAATAACTTTCGTGTCTGTGGCAGGGTCTGGTGACCAGCAGGACGTTGACTAATGGCCCGTGTTGTGTGGTTTTCGCAGGTATGCCATCAACGATGCAGCTGCAGACTGGAGCGCAGCCGAGGCTCAGATAACGAAACTTGCGCAAGGAAAAGCAGGGGCTACCGTCCTGAGTGTCAAAAGTGGGTCTGTCTCTGGGGAGAAGCGGAAGGCGGAGACCGGAGGGGAGGGCGGAGGGGAGAAGAAACCTACGCGGAAAGGCAAAAAGGCGAGGCGGTAGGAAATGATCCCTGCGTCGATCCAATGAAAAGTTTGGCGTGACCAAGCACGCCGCGACTCTCCTCGGAGATACCATAGTCTAGGCTATTCATATCTGGGCGTTGTGCATGCGATGCAAGGAGACCTATGAGCAGGCCATCCGGCGCAGAGATAGGATACTTGTCATGCGATCGACCTTGACACATGTTGCCTGGCGCGAATATCTGGGGACCGGCCGGTGGCCAGAGTGTCAGATCAGGACGGGTATACAATAGATCCGTGCGTTCCTGGCCTGAGACCACGTAGATTGGACCCGTGGAGTCGTTCCACGCACCTGCGGAGGCATTTGGCAGGCGTCCCCAAGTTTCGTGTGTTTCAGTTGGACGCCACTGCGATTGCCCGATGCTCGCGATCGTGGGGTTCTTGTCATTTTCAGATCTCGTAGAGATGGGAGAGGGGAAAGGGGACATACTATGGGTACCTTCGGGAGGATCTGGGCCTTTTCGTCCGATATACGAACGAGCCTATCTCAGCGGGATATAGAGTATGGGCTGGGCTTACGGGACAGGCTCGCCCAAACTCCACCCTCACGCGAAGGTAATATATTCATCTGGGTTCAGAGAGACGCGTGGGTCGACGACGGTGGTACTCGTAGGGAGATGGAGCGGGGCACCAAGAACGTCCGTAAAAATGTAGTTGACTATTAGCCGGTGTGTCTTTTCTTTTTTTCCGTCCTTGCCGTAACGCTGACGAGGACGTCCCTGGATCGCGAACTCGACGTGGAACTCGCACTGCATTTGGGTTCGACGTGACCTTGTGCCTGCTCACTGCAGTACACATATATAGCGCGAGCTTATCGATGCCCCAGGGTCCCCAAGATCGTTGTCCTCGACCCTTGCCAGGAACCTCTGCCAGCTTGAGCCATCGTCCCGCGTCCTAAGCTGTCATGGCACCCCGGTTCCTCACCAGTCTCATTCCCAAGAGGGAGAGTAACGCCGGTAGCTCTGGTCTCCTCCCGGCCCTTCGGTCGCTCAGCCTCATTCAGCATGCTCATTTCTGGGTCGGGTAAGTGAATAATTTTTGTCTGTCGTATGGTCTATGCCGACTCGTACTCGATCAGCTGGCTCGCATGGACTTGTGATGCGCTCGACTTTTTCACGGTATCCTTGACGCTGGGGCTACTCGCCAAACAGTTCGGTGTACAGAGGACCGACATTGTACGACTTCATCGCCCTCGGATCCATATCATCGATTCTCACGCTGACGACCAACGTAGACGACCGCCATCACGCTCACCTTGCTCTTCAGATCGGTTGGCGCCGTGAGTTACCATTTCCTGGCCCTTCTTGCTTTTCATGCCGACTTTGCGCTAGGTCATATTTGGTGCTCTTTCGGACCGTTTTGGACGCAAATGGCCCCTAGTCCTGAACCTCATCCTCTGTTCCGTCCTCTCTCTTTCGAGCGGCTTCGTTAACACATATTCCCAATTTCTCGCCGTCCGCTCCCTCTTTGGCATCGCCCTGGGTGGCGTCTGGGGAGTCGCCTCTTCGTCAGCGCTGGAAAACCTTCCTGTCGAAGTCCGAGGTCTTGCAAGTGGCATTATTCAACAAGGCTATGCGTGCGGCTATCTTATTGCGGCAGTCATCAACCTCACCGTCGTGGCACAATCACGCTACACTTGGCGAACGCTGTTCTGGTTCGCCTCTGGCATCACATTCTTTGCTGCCGTTCTCCGTGCACTGCTGCCCGAATCGGAGTTCTTTTTGCGTGCCAAGGCACTCGAGAGAGCGAAAGGCAATGCTGGCGGTAACAAGGCCAAAATCTTCTTGCACGAAACCAAGGAAATGCTCAAAAGTCATTGGAAATTGTTCATTTATGCAGTCCTACTTATGACTGGTAAGCATTCAGCCGGTTCCGGGTCTGTTTGACACGCATGATGAATCGCTCATCTCCGGTGTTTTGTCTCTCTTCATCACAGGATTCAACTTTTTGTCTCACGGTTCTCAGGTATGGGGATCTTATCTCTTGTGCATCTCATCAGGGTATTTATGTGGTATCCGCTCGCTTTTGTAGGATCTATACCCCACCTACCTGCAGACGACCAAAGGTTTCACCACTCATGATGCGACCATTGCTACAATTATTGGTAATTGCGTACGTGTAATTTGCTTGCCTTCCATTCCGCGGCGTGCTGATCAGATTCAATGACAGGGAGCCATTGCGTGAGTTCTGCCGTTGCGATAAAGACCATCTCACGCTCATAGGGCGTTTTTCGGTTTGGTACAGCGGTGGTACAATCGCTGGCTACGCGAGTCAGTATATCGGGCGCCGACTTACTATTGTGTAAGTTTGCTATGGTCCTGCGCTTGTGTTGCGTTGACTCCTAGCTTCGTTCAGTATCTCAGTATTGCTCGTTGGTGGTCAGTATTCCGCTCCCAGGTTTGATCTGACTGATTTCTGACTGACATGCCGTCACTGTGAAGCCTTCATACCGTTATGGATTCTTCCAAAAACCTTCGGTCCCCTCGCGGCAGGGGCATTCTTTATTCAATTCGGTGTTCAGGGTGCATGGGGGGTTGTACGTCTACTCCCACTCTGCTCAGTTGCATGTAGTGGACTTAGCTGCGCATGACCCACTTAGATTCCCATTCAACTTGCAGAACTGTCACCTCCTGCCTTTAGGGCGACGTTCCCTGGTGTAGTTTATCAGCTCGGTAATGTGAGTCATTCCCTCGCTTGCAAGAGAATGCAATTTTAACCGCTCCTCCAGATGGTATCTTCTGCTTCGGCTCAAATTGAAGCGAGTGCGTGTTGCCTTAAGACGTTTGCTCATCGCAGAGCCATATGGCTGATGTATGGTCTCATGTAGCTGGCGGAGACCAACTGAAGACGACTATTATCGTCAAAGGCAAGCCCAAGGTCGTTGATGATTATGCGACAGTGCAAGGCATCTTCATCGGCACCGTCGCTGCATATGTCATCCTGGTGACGATCTTTGGGCCCGAGTATGTCTTCCACTTCTCCCGCCGTTCACATGTTGATCCCCGAGGTCATGCGCGCTTGTTTCAGACGCCATTCGTCTCACTTTGAGAAACACAAGGCCGCATTCGAAGAAGGTGGTGGACAAGACGATGAGATCACGGAGAGCGATCGGCCTGATTCCCTCGAAGTAGGCGACGACGACGAAAAAAATTCGAACGTGTGATCCATGATCGTCAACCAATACGACCGAAACGACTGTGACGTAATCTCTGATGATGGGCCAGATGAGTTTTGTTTTAGCGCTGTCTACTACGGTAACCCCACTTTTATTTCATTTCATTTTTTTCTCCCTTTCATGCGATGCTCGCGTGACATTGAGATCTCCATGTAGCTGCTGATCAGTGCCATGGAACGTTGAACCGTACTTGATAAATATACTCAGCCGTCTCCTGATCTTGGAACACGGCGCACGAGATGCATGCAAACTGCGAGTGCAATCTTGTGTGATCCGCCTCGAAGAGTCTGTCGCAAGTTCGAATTTATGGGCGTCGACTCCGACGATGCGCATGGTTTCTTCCCCAGCATTTTGGCACCTATGTTCGTCCGCCTAACGTTTTCGCTTCGCACCAGGCAAGGCCACTAACACGCGACATGTACAAGTCCTGTTATCTGTCACCCGAGGTCCCAAAGTTGATTCGCCAGTATCCACGTAGAGAGTCAGTACTTCAGTCGCCGGTCGTGTTCAAGGGAGGTGGAATGAAAAAAAAAAGAAAGTTCGACTGACCTTGATTGGACCCCGACTGCTTCAGGTCCATTAGATCTGTTCTGCTCCTTCCCGCGCCCTAGGACCTGCAACGATATCACAGATAAGAACGAGTTTCCATGGAAATGAACATTTGAGAGGTAAAAAACGACCGTAATTACCTGCGAAATGGCTGGTGTGACAGGCTATCACTGTGAGTAAATTCAAGTTATATAACAAAAGTCTCGTTGCACTTGTTTCATGCTTCAAGTAGTCTAAATACTAGGTGGGTGTACGTCTTCCTCGTGCAAGAACGTAGAAACATCCTTCAGTTAGCTGACCGAGTTTTGACAGAACAAACCTGATTCCGAGTCAGTGGCTGCCAGCACAACCTGGCAGACAGAAGCAGCTTATCGATCGTCTTTCCCGTCTTTCCATGGCGGTGAACCGCAATCTACAAACTGCGAAAGCTGACAATTCACGTCAAGCGTTATGGTCTCCATTCGGGACGCCCCGGATGGGACACGGGCGTGGTCGGTTGAGGAATGTTTTTTCGTGAACCGCGCGACTGTCGGAGCGACCCACGCCAGCTCGACGGGTCAGAATGTATCAGGTATTCTACGACGTTCGGTAGGTCTGGACTATATGCATGGTAATGACTTTCTTCAGTGGCAGCTCGATAACTTCCAAATCCACACCATTCTGGACGGAGTGCCGGATGTTCCCCGTCTTTTCTGGGAAGACGAAACGACTATATATATAGCGCATGTTGGCAGCGTGGAGATACGAACTCTTCATCGAGATACCCGCTGTTCTCTGCTCTCCTTTGAGGGTGACCAAACCGTCTACGTTTTCATCAAGGTTGCCTAATCCCGGGGTTCTAGGGTACAGACGAAAAGTTGCATTTGGAACTCGTAGTTTCTAACAGTCCTCATAAAGTGCCTTGCGTTCTTCGGGCTTTCTTCCAGAGGACCATGTCTCGCATTCTTCGAAGCTTTATTCCCAAGAGGGAGAAAGGCACCTCGACATCTGGTATCGTCGCAGGGCTCAAGAGCCTCACCTGGCTTCAGGTTGCTCAGTTCGCGACAGGGTGAGAGCTGTTATTGTTGTCGTCCTTGATGCGTCTATAAGGTTGATCGTTAGCTTGCTCGCCTGGAGTTGTGATGCGTTTGATTTCTTCAGCGTGGCCCTCAGCGTGCCTATGCTCTCCAAGCAGTTTGATAAGCCAACGACAGCGATAGTGCGTTCACTTTGAGATGCTTCTATACGTATTTCGTACTCATCGATGCTCAGACGACTGCAATCACCCTCACCCTACTGTTCAGATCGGTTGGCGCGGTAAGCTTCCAGGATATTATGTTTGGCAGTTCTCACTGTTGATACCGATTCAGATTTTCTTTGGCATCTTGTCGGACCGTTATGGACGCAGATGGCCTCTGACCTTGAACCTGCTATGCTGTTGCGCTTTTTCGTTGGGGACCAGCTTCGTGCAAACTTACCACCAGTTTTTGGCCGTCCGATCGCTCTTTGGTATCGCAATGGGTGGCGTATGGGGCCTTGCAGCCTCTACAGCGCTTGAGAACCTTCCTGTCGAGCTTCGTGGTCTCGGAAGTGGCATCATTCAGCAAGGCTATGCCCTCGGTTATCTCATGGCTGCTATTGTCAACCTCACGGTCGTCCCGCACTCCCCACACCGGTGGCGTGCGCTGTTTTGGAATGGTTCCTCCTTGCTCTTCACTTCCGCCGTCCTGCGGGCCCTCCTTCCCGAATCTGCGGTATTCTTGCGTGCAAAGGCGATAGAGGAAGCAAAAAACACGGACGGTTCTAAAAAGACCAAGGTATTCATGAGGGAACTAAAGGAAATGCTCAAACACCACTGGATGCTCTGCATATACGCCATCATGCTCATGGCTGGTACGTCGCTTAACACTGGCTTCTTCGTAGAGCATTGTCTCATCGGGGATGATCGTAGGATTTAACTTCCTGTCCCATGGATCACAGGTGAGAACTTTTAGAACGAGTGTGTTTGCGGGGATATGCGGCATTACTGATCTGAACCGGCCGCGAATACCTTTTGTAGGATCTATACCCAACTTATCTGCAGCAATCGAAAGGTTTCTCTGCACACGACGCGACCATATCCACGATCGTCGGTAATGTTGTACGTCGTCCCTCTTTCGAAGTTTTCTTCCATGAAGTAACAGGGCCCGTTTTGATCTTTAGGGCGCAATTATGTGAGTGTTCAAAGTCGGGTGTGGTCCAACCAGGTTTAACTGATGGTATCCTTTTCAAATTCGAAGCGGTGGTGCCATTGCTGGCAACACGAGTCAATACCTGGGACGCCGTCTGACTATCATGTACGCCGCATGCATGCAGTCCGAATCGTTCTCTGTCGCTAACTGAGAATACTTTAGCCTCTTTATCTTGCTCGTCGGTGGTAAGTACAAATGGAACGAGCACTCCCTTATATCGTTGCTCAGCCACGACATGTATTAACAGCATTCGTCCCGCTCTGGATTATTCCCAGTTCCTTTACAGCCCTCACTGCTGGTGCCTTCTGCGTGCAGTTTGGAGTCCAGGGGGCATGGGGCGTCGTATGTATCGTCTTCGTCATGTCACTGCAGTCAATTCTCATGCTTTCGGCCAGATTCCTATTCAATTGGCAGAGATGTCACCTCCCGCGTTTAGGGCAACATTCCCTGGTGTCGCTTACCAGCTCGGAAACGTACGTCCTGCCCTGTTGAGACTCACAACACGGATACATGTGACTGATGGT
The DNA here is from genome assembly GCA_038089995.1 of Tylopilus balloui. NCBI lineage: Eukaryota > Fungi > Basidiomycota > Agaricomycetes > Boletales > Boletaceae > Tylopilus > Tylopilus balloui. Next base: position 17,549 of record JBBPLW010000366.1, read on the forward strand.
ACACCGTTGACCTACA
>JBBPLW010000367.1:0-17538 GCA_038089995.1 Tylopilus balloui
CTGCTGGGCTTCTCACTGTGCGTTCTTTTCCTTTCTCCGTGGCATCGTCATACAGTTTCATCTCACCGCGGTGGACGATCTCTTCCACTGTTTTCGCGGTCGCAGATTGTTCGAACAGTCATATCTGACACGGTGTCACTCGACAAGAACAATTTCCAGCAATCGATTCTATTTTTACTCTATTCGGTCGGTTTTAGCGTTGGACCCCTCATTGGTGGTTACTTGGTCACAGCCAACTTTCGCTGGGTGTTTGCAATCAAGTGAGTTGCTCTGTCTGACGGTGATTCTCATTGTCTTATTCTTGCTTTGTTCAGCTTGCCATGCACTGTGCTTGCCATGATCCTGTGCTTCGTCTTATTGCGCAACCGATCTCGCACGCCGGGCGCTAACGACGACAGGGAACTTCGAGTCGGAACTCCAGACCCTCGCCGCACGGCAGGGGCTATTGTAGACAGCTGGGTTTCCAAGGTCGCCCTGATCGACTGGGTTGGCACCTCTTTGTTCGTCAGCGGTGGTATCCTAGTCTTGCTTGCTCTTAACTGGGGACCGGATGACAACTGGAAGAGTGCACGCGTTATCGCCAACCTTGTCCTGGGTTCTCTGTTGATCGCGCTCTGCCTTCTCTGGGAGATTCTTCTCGAACATAGGCCGCCCGTGCCCTCGGCGAATGACAACAATGACAATGACATCCGTACTAGGTACGCTGGAGTCTTCCGTGCACGCCCGATGCTACCCATCGAACTGTTCACATCGTATGACATGTGCGTGGTGCAATACGGCTCGTTGATCTCGGGCATCGTCATGTTTGTTATGTTTTACTTCGTGGCGATTTTTGCGACGGTGGTGACTGGACTCCCGCCTGCCCAGGCTGGAATTCAGCTACTTTATTTCGCGCCGGGTCTCGTGCGTGTTCTGTGCTCCGTTTCGTGTAGGTGTGTGTTGCTAACGGGACGTGTGTCACAAACAGGGAGGTGGAACTTTGCTATCGATTCGGATGATCAAATTACTCAGACAAGTCAGTCGATGCCCGTGTCGTTGTGGAAAAGACACCATGAACACTTACCTGTATTGACGTCAGCCCATTTATCCCATCGTGCTCGGGAACGTCATCATGACCGTTGGTGTGGGACTAATTCAAATGGCCATGCAGCGTAACATACGAAGCGAAGTGAACGGGTGAGCTACACCTCCCTTGCTTCTCGCGCTCCCAACGAACTCATTCTCCAGATTCATGGGGATGGTGGGCGTCGGTGTAGGTCTGAACGCCGGCCCACTAGCGATCCACGCCCGTTTCACGAAACCGGACCACGTCGCGATCACGAACGCCATGCTGCTGTTTGTCCGTCTGTCGTCTTGATGCATTCTTTCGCATGCACTCATCCCTCTCCTCCCCTTTCTTTGATTGCTTTCTAGTTCCGAGCGTTCGGGGGTACCGTCGGCCTCGCCCAGTGTTTCACTGTCCTCAATGCCAAAGTGAACGCGTACATCCACTCACAGATCCCATACCTAATCGAGACGCTCTCCCCGTCTGACCTCGCCGCGCTCGCGTTGCTGCTCGACAAGGGCGGCCTGACGTCGGTGACGAGTCTCGATGCATTACCGAGTGCGGTGCAGACCACGGTGAGGAATGCGTTCCGGAACGGGGTGAGGTGGAGCTTCGTATCGTTGATACCGTGGCTGGGGATCGGGTGTGTGGTATCTGTATTTTTAAGTCGGATCCCGGATACGGATAAGGAGGGCAAGGGCATCGAGGAGGTGGGAGATGTCGATGGAGAGGGGAGTGAGATGGAGCATGTCGAGATGGGACCTAGGACGAGAGGCGATGGAGTCGAAACTGGCGCGGATGTCTCCGAGTTTGCGCGGTGAGATAGGTGAGGTGCGAGGGAACCAAAATCTATTGTATTTTTCTCTGGGTACCTGGCATTATTGGGGATGCGGAGTAAGGCTTTTTTATGCTCGATGCTTCAGACATCTAGTTTGTTTCCGTATGTACGTTACTACTGCACTAATACTCCAGCTATGCTGGCGATCCCCTTCGTACTAATCCAAGTTGGGGGTAGAGTAGATAAGACAGAGCTCTTTACCGCCTCTTGCTCGAGATGTTTTCCTGCACGCTGTACCAGAGTGTTGCTGTGGAAGTAGGTCCGGTGTGTCTGGAATGTTTCCTGATAGCGGATAAATATTTGTGGGAACTTTCACTCTCACCCTTGTACTTCCTATTGACCTCCCCTGGGTCGTAATTCAATCGATGGTGCATATACGGCGATCCACACCTAGTATAATCTCACAGATTAAACGGTCCTGAATGGTTATACGACGAAAAAAAGCGTTCATGACCCGTCCTTCACGCGCCCAATTTCTCAATGATTGCCACCGCCTCATCAAACTGGACCTTTTGGTCCTCCGTCGGGCGTGGAACCCCAGACCCTGCAGCCCATCCCGACCGGTGGAAATCCACAAAGGCGCTCGGCTCCGTCAAGTGCAAGATGCTGACGTTGCGACCGTAGAGGTCCTCTGCGCCAGGGTACTGCGTCGGGAGATCGCGCAAGAGATGTTGGAGTCTCGCGATCGGCTCGGCGTGATCCGCTACCTTGAGCTCCTGTTGCTTGACGGGGGCAATACGGGGGGTACCATGGGAACGGAGCTCAGTAGAGACGGTAAAGACGTCGCTCTTGGTGGTGCGGGTGATCTCGTAGCGCGCGGTGGGCGTGGGTGGGGCGAAGCCGCCTTCGATACCTGTTGGGGGTGAATTGTTATGACAGATCACGAGCAGGGGGCCCTAGGCTAGGCTCGCCTCTCTGCAGGACGATCTTGAAGTCGTCTGTGATGGCGGACATGGCGGTCGATTGGAGATACAAGTCGTCGACAAGCGGTATCTGCCGTGGCAGTGCAGTGCGATCGTGATATAGATCATTATCTAAACGTGAGCCTAGTCTTGACCGTGCTGAGGGCAGACTCTGACAGAACAGCAGATCACATAAAATTCACCAGCGATTGGACACATACAATCAATGCGAGCCGTGTGTTAAGAAGCTAGTGGATGCGAAAGAGGTACGTGCGTTAGATAACTCCTATATCTCGTTATCAGGCTGACTCTCTCGTTCCTCAGGTACACCGTTTGGGTTACTGTGCAGCATGTAGCACAGCAAAAGTGCCCAGGCGATGGTATCCTTCGATCGAGGGCTTTATGAACTTTAAGAGGCAGCTACACAGCGCACGGTTACCGATACCAGCCCTCGGACCACTCAGCCGCAGCGACGTCGTAGCGAAGGCGCAACGAATGCTCAACGGGCATATGACAACATAGGTATTCGTTTTTCCGTCGCCATCGCTCTTTTCTGTGTATGCCTCCGTCATTGTAGTCGATTCCGTCCTCATTTCTTTGACTTGTGTTGTCCATATTTTGATGTCGATGAACAACGACGAAGACCGACTTTTCGATCCACTCTCCATCAGCCGCTTTATTATCTGACAGGTCGCAAATCGAAATAACTCGTATACTACGGGACCAGATCAAGTGTCGCCCATTTGTACATACAGCATTCAAATACTTCCGTTCCGTGCATATAAATATACTCCCCATCCTAACCGTACAGCGATCTCTCCAGATAGTCCAAGCGTGCCTAAACGACCTAGTAAGTTACAGGACGGAGCGAAATACGAACGACAGCCATACATGCGCCCCTTCACTTTGGACCCCACCTCGATCCCCAGTTCTCAATGATCGCCACCGCTTCGTCAAACTTGACCTTTTGCTCCTCCGTCGGGTGTGGGATCCCCTTGGGCGCATCTTTCCCCGACAGATGCAGCTCCGGCGTGCGCTCATACTCGATCACATGCACGATGCTCGTGGCCCGACCGTAGATATCCTCTACGCCACGGTACTGCGTGGGAATCTCGGACAAGATCTTCATGAGACGGACGATCGAGTTGGCGTGGTCCGCGATCTTGAGCTGTCGGTAGACATGCGGTTGCATAAATTGGGCGCCTTCGGCACGGACTTTGGTAGAGATGGTGAAAAGGAGGCTCATTGGAGCATGGGTAACCAGATAAAGGGCATCGGGCTCGGGAGGGGGGCAGCCATCTTCAATGCCTGGAGTAGGGTTGAGTATCAGGATGCATGGAGAGAGGAAGGGCTCGCCTTTCTGCATTATGATGAAAAAGGTTTCAGGAACGTCGGACTCAGACATGATGGTTAGTTGCAGAGATGGGATCAAAAATGTGGAACACTGGCTATCCGCCCAGGTCACTATATATCGTGCTTGTATGTGTTTATGCTGTTATTCTGGGTTGCGATAATGCGTGAATCGGTGTCGTAACTTCATTTCGCTCGTCATCGTCGTTTGGCCGATATGCACCGCCGTGGCGATTTTGTCCACACATTCACGTATGTGACATGCATGCTGTATTGACAAAATCTTCACCACAGCATTTGGCATGGACCATAGCCCGCCACCGCACAAGGGGTGGCATCAGGAAAGGTAAGCTCATCTTGGTATTTGAGGTCACGCAGGTGCTTATGTACCTAATTCACTCCAATTGGTGTTAGGTGTCGAGAGGGTTACCAATGCCGTTCAGATGCTGTACTTTGGGCGGATAACTCCGGGACGAGGTCAGCAGCAGTTCTGCGCTTCGGAACTACTTTTTGTTGGCCAGGGCAGTCGAACCGAACGAACAAGGAGTCACCGGGGTATTGGGTAATGGGACATGTTTGTTTTCCCGGTTATACTTCTCTGTGGCCGTCAAGGAGTATCATCGTGTTTTAAGGTTGCGTCTCCAATGTCGCTTGGCTCTGTAAGACGCACGACCCCAACTTCGAGGGTGTTGTCGAGGTTGGTCAGACGTCTGCCCATATCAGGGTGATCATCAGGAACAAGGTCGGTGGACTCCTATGCGTTTGAGAGGGCTTCCTCGAGGTCGATAGTGTTAATAGGAAGAGTGAGACGGCGAACAGGGCTTTTGGTGATTGAGCCATGTGCCAGTTACTACAAACCTGGGACCGGAACCGTTTCGGCCAAAGAAAAGGGTTTCCGGATCGAATTCGCTAGCTTGGGAGTAGTGTGGTAACTCAAATGACACCCTCCTTCAGCAGATCTAGGTGAACGACGGAAGACGACTCGAGGTTGTGAATAAAGAATAGTATGCGTACCCAGGATCACAGCACCCTCGCGCATGTTACAGTTGGCACCGTGTAATGTATACTATACGACGCCCGGACGATCTACATCGTGTACCGATACGGCGTTATTCAAAAAACATAACAGGAAAGAAAGAAACAGACGACAATTAAAAGCATCGTCCGAGTCAAGCATGGGCAATCCAAGAGCGAGTGTGCCAAAAAAGAAACAAAAAGTACTCGAAAAAGTACTCGATGAGCAACTAGGTGATAATAAGTCAAGGTATCGTCAAGGTATCACCATAGGAAAATGGAGAAAGAGATGAACGTCCAGTCAACGGTCCCATCCTGTCGGGCCCTCTCGCCACAATACAGGTGAATCAAGATCGAATGTGCATATCTTTTTAAAAGGCGCCTCGATCTGCGTCGTACATGTCGTCAGTCCCCAAAACCCAGAGGCCGCGCCAGTGACCCACGCACCAAAAATAAACAAAGGACGAGGATCCCCCTCAGCCGGACCACCTCAACAACCCCTTGAGCACCGTTTTGAACCTGGATTCCCCGCCCCTGGCCTTACCCTTGCCCTTATGCTTCGCCGAGCGGTCGACTGCGACGAAGGCATCCACGCTCCCCTCGCGCGCATGCATTGCTTTAGCGTCCTCGATAAACTTGAACGCAGCATCGCCCACACCAGCAGGGGCCGTCAGTGGCCGACGCTGCTTCCTTGCTTTCGGTGGCGATAGCGGCAGCGTCATCTTATCGACCTTGCTGGACGTGACAGGAGCCCCATTAGCATGGACGGGCATGTGGTTCGGACTCTGATCGTGTCTCGCAGGCGGGACAACACCGACGCTGGCAGCGGCAAGCACAGGCACCGATGTATGCCGCTCGCTCTTTCGCCGACTCGTATATCGTGCACCACGTGTGCCCACATCGCCTTCGCCTTGCATCTGTATCCCTGACGGCGTGTTCGAGCTCGAGAGAGGATACATCCCTGTATTGGCCGCGGGGACCGTCACAAGGGGGACAGTAAACATGGGATGCATGTTCCCCAATAGATCCGGCTGGTGCATCAGCAAAGACGAGGGCGACGGCAGCCGATGCCCACAGAGCGCACACGCATGCAGGGCCTCGTCCCCATTCCCATCCTGCACCGCCCGATTTAATTTGTCACCCGCCACCGGCGCAGGCGACTCCGAACGCGACGTCGAAGAAGACGACGTGGTCGAGGGGGGCACAGTACTAAAGGAAAGGTACGACCCCGACGTCTCAGTGGCCGTCGAGCTAGCAGTCCCCGGACGCGACCCAGGGAGTGCGCCTGCGTTCGGGCGTAGATGCCCCTCGTCTTCCTCAGAAGTCTCCCCCCACCCAGTACCCCCATAAGTCAGCGGACTCGGCTCCTGCTTCCGGTGCACACACATCCTCGACTTCCTCCCTCCTGGTGCACCCTCTGAATCCTCCTCGGACGTATCCGTGTACGATTCCTTGAGTCCAGAGGGCCGAGGAACAAACGATCCCCCGCCCCCAACGAGTCGGACGGTCGAAGGGGTGTGAGGGGAGCTCGAGGACGTCGTCGTGCTCTCAGTCGTGATCAAACTCGGTGTTGAGTCGCCTTTGCCCTCACGCTCGCTTAGCGACAGCACGCCCGCCGTCGCCATCTCCTGCACAGTCAATCGTCGCAACATCGGTACCGACGATCTCAACCCTTGGCTGGAACCGGATGAATTACCCGAGGACCCGGGCAGGGTGAGATCGTACGCGGGCACCAGCGTACTCTGGGTGCTCTGTGCGATCGTACGGATGCTGGTCGACGTGCTGTCAGTACCGCTCTCCACCCATTTGATCCTGTCCTTGGATTTGCCTTGGGCGTTGCGATCCAGACCTAAGTCGACATTAGGGGGGGCAGTGTTGGATTTCTCCCGTTTGGGACGGTGAAAGGTGGCTGAGGGAAGAAACGAAAAGGTGTATCGGCGGGATTTACGTGGGGCTTTTGATGCAGGGTCTGGACTCGTGGCCGTCGGTGGCGCATCGAAAGACAATTTCTTGGAGGAACCATTGGCAATGGGTTTTGAATGGCTTTCGGCGTGAACGGATCCGTCTGCGATCAGGGAAACTGAGCTGGGAGCGGGCGCAGGAGCAGTGGTCTCATTCGAGTAGACGAGGCCTTTGGTCGGTGTCGACACATCCCTCTCACTTGCGGGCGCAGCCGCCCCAGGGCTACCGCTGGCTCCACCGGCCTTGCTATTGCTCGATCCCTTCGATTTCCACGGCAACAACGACGCCAGACGTTCGTGGGTCCGCGTCGGCGTCTGCGCTTTCACCTCTTTCACCATCCCGGACACTGCAGCAGGCCCAGCTCCGGGTACCGGCGTCGACCCACGTGCTGGCTCTGGTCGCGACTTGGTCAATTTCCGTCGATGAAGTACCACTGGTGGTGACACTTCAACAATATCCGATATGCGCACCATGCGCACGTTGCGTTTGCCCTTGAGTTCGTCGCTGTCCAAAGGATCCTCTGAATTACCACCAACTTCGATGCCCGTGCGGGCGAGCGTGGAGGAGAGGTCCTCCAGACTCTGCGTGTGTAGCACGGGCGTGCGTTGAGTGCCCCCGTGGCCATCCGAATGTCCATTTCCGTTCCTAGCAGTCGCCCGATCCTGCTCCACATCTGATTCAACGTCATAAAACAACGTGTGACCACTCGCTTGAGACGCCATGGAGAGACGGTGCAGGGACGCGCCTTCCTGGGAGAGGCGGTTAACGGCTTCAAGGAGACTGAGTCGGGCGCCGTTAGAGAGACGGTCGGGATGGGATTTGCAGCGCATACGAGGGCGTGGGCGGGCGGGCGGGACAACATTGGACATGGTTGTGTCGTCTGTGCCCCCATGGGGCCGCGAAATGTCATCTTCTGAGGTGGATGCGAAAGAAAAAAAGGTGCCAGCGGAGGACTTGGGAGAGATGGGTGGATGGGCGGCGAGAGGTGAGGATCGGGGAGGGGTGTTTGGACGCGAACGAAGTCGCTTCCGTTTTGGAGACGACGGACGAGGGGACATGGAGGCTTGTGGAAGAGGTTTGGAAGGAAGGTAGTCGACTTGAGGCTGTGACTGGCTTCGGCGATCAGATCTGTGATCACCAGGTGATGGTGGGGACCAGCGGACATCCTCTGATGCGGGTGGCGAAATCTTGACTACCGGGACAGAGTTAGGATTCTGGAACGCAGACATGGCGTTATCGATGAACGTGACACGATTCGATGACGTTGGAGGCTCTTTCCGCGCTCCCTTTCCAAGGGACTCCCTGGCTTTTTGCTTGCGGTATTCTTTGACACTGAGAGGCATAACGATCGCAGGAGAGGCCATGGCGAGCCTGGAGAACTTTGGTGTCTCTGCTGGACCAAAGGGAGACGATGACATCCAATTGGAAGCTGAGTCACGTGATACTGAAGGAGGTTGTTTGATGGTGTTGACTCCCGACGCAGGCGACGTCGGACGCGGAGATGGGACGGGCTGGACAGGAAACGACGCTGGGCGCGAGTGGCCATGAGAGACGGTGCGGAAGCGGGGTGGAGGCGTCATGGACCTATCGCTCCCGTTCTTGGGCGCAGCATAGTTGCCCTGAGCGGAGGATGGTCGGCGCCTCCATGACTTGGACAAGTGCTTTGGGCGATTTGGATGGGTCAGGGAGCTTGAGTGGCCGTGGGACGACGACGTCCCATGGGCGCCCGTACTCGTAGCCAGAGAAACCGATGAGATGCTGGCATCGCCTTCGACCATGAAGAGCGCCGACGCTGAGGTACTGGCATTGCTCGAGGTGTGTCCGGACGCAGAGACGGAGAGGGTGCCTGTCTGAGACGCGATCGACGGGGAGGACAAGGAACGGGTGCGCGGGTGTTCCTGCGCGATGTCGTGGAGTTCATTTTCGTGGGACTCTTCGGAAGACTCTGGGATTATGGGAGGCAGCGTCGAAAAGGCGGGTCTGGCGAGGGGCGACGAGCGCCACGGCCGGCGGGTATGCATCGGCCCGCCTGGGGGTGGCCACGGCGTAGTAGCGCGCAAAGTGCGGGCCTGCGCCAGGGTGTATGAGCATGGCCAGATATCGTTTGGATCGAGCGGAGACTTGCCTGTGTGGACGCCACGGTTGGCGTACTAGCCTGAACTACGGCCACCATCGCGGGCGACTCGACGCGGTGGAGGGGACGAGAGAGAAATCCGAAACACTCTAGGCTCGATAAGTACTCTGCTATTTGGCGGGGGAAAAACAAGACTCTGGAAAAAGTCCAGGATACCGGCAAGATGAACGCGTGAACGCGGACTGCCTCGAGGCCGATCAGCCCTACCAGTTCCTGAGGCTACACCAGATCGCATCTGCATCGCTATTCGTCCGCACCGAATCCGACGAAGCAAACCAGCTCCATGACTGCAGACATGACGATCTGACAACCTTTGTTTGAATGTCTCCTCGTCAGCCTTTCGGAGCGCTCAACTGATTTCAGACCAAGACAAATTTATTCACCACCTCGTGTCATGATTCTCTCACCGCTTAGCCAGTCCAACGCCGACCTTGATGATGTCGCCGCGGCCATGTGGACTCAAGAAGCGCCCTCAGGCTGACGGTGACCCAGCCAGGATGATCCTCTGCACCAAACACCCTCTAGCGATCCACGCTTTCGTTTTAACCGACTCTAAAATTTCGACAATGACCTGGCGGTCCCGACCCACCCGCCGGGTCAACCCTCTCTGGCCAGGAACCCATTGGACATGAAATGGTCTTATGGCATCTTAGACTTGACGACGTCCCACCCTCGAACCTCAAAAAAAAACCTTGTCTCACGGGATTCCTGTGCTCCCATCGTCCTTGATCTCTTCAGTATGGATCGGCATCTTGATAAACCGACGTGGCGGCGCCTAGGCACCGAGAATATCAACCTTGTCGCTTACTCCAACCCGGGCACAGCGCAAATTAAGGGACGCAGGCTGGTGGTACCCATTCGTAAACCCTTGGACCAACTCCAAACGCTGACTCGGTGACCTATGAACGAGTAAATGCGGTACAACGGGACTCCGAGCTAACCAGAGTCCGTTTGTCTTCGCGGAAGATCGCGAAAACCGGCGGCCGTGGTGCAGATGCGTATTTGTATCTTATGACACATGTACTGACTGATATCATCGACCCTTTTCGCGCGTGTTGTTGATCTTGCAGCCTAATAATAACCTGGCCGCAATGTTCAGTTTGTCACCATATGTGGGTCGAGGGCTGTGAAAGCGGGGAGTCTTGGCCGTTTGATGTGCATAACATGACGATGACAAGCCCCATGCCAATTTGCAGCCACAGCTTGAGGGTGACGACGGTGAGTATGCCTGAATCAACACTTTCATGGTTATTGTATTCACAAAGACAGCAGGATGGCGTGCGGTCGGCAACGCATAGGAAATTCGGAGCTGCCCTGTACCTCTGCGTTGATGGAGGGGTTTACCTATCGATAGCCAATGTCCCACTGCTAGTTGTAATTTAGGCAATTTGTTGCCACACTGACCCATCGACCCAACACGCGGCTCATGTCCAGCCCACGGCAGAAAATAATGGTCGTCCAGCCAAACGAACTCGAACAGAGGAAAAAAAGACAAACCGTCGAGCGTGCAAGAGCCAACCACGTGTGTCTCTTCTTTGGCTGCCCAGTGGCGCTCCGTTTACGATCAACTCTGCCCATGCCAGCTCTCGAAACAGCTCCAGATGCGTCTTCAATACGCCAAACTCAAGGTCGAGCACGGCTGGGTGCGTTCACCGTCGTCCGTTCTTCGATCCCTGTCTCGTCGTGCTCACCGTCCGTCCGCTGGGGGTCAGCAACGACAAAATCTCAACGAGGTCGAAAACCTCTACTTTCATCATTCACACCTCCGGAGTATCCGGCAGGGTGGTGCGGCGCAGCCACCCCAGTACCCAACCGTGACCTATACGCTTGGCAGCAGCGTGCCCGTGCCTGCTGAGACGCAAGTTGGCCAGTCCTCAGCACCGTCGGGAGTGTCTGATCGAACAGCTGGACCGTCGGCGTCTGGTTCTGTCTCGCCTCCTTCTCAGTCGTCATCAGGACCTGCACATAGCGCAGATGGGCGCCAGGCACCCGTGCCAGTCTTACCTGCCTCGACCACCCCGACGAACCTTCCACCATCGGCCTTGGACCTGTCCGATCCAAACATACTGGCACGTCTGGTACAACTACAGGCGCAGGCTCAGCTGCCGTCCCAATCCCAGACCCAGACCCCACCCCAGACCCAGACCTTGTCCCGCCATCCATCAACGACCATTCTCCCTGGGCCATCCACGTCCGCCTCTCAGCCCAGACCAGTCCCAGTCTCTATCCTCACCCCCAGTGCCTTTGCGCCCCACCAGACGAGCAGCCATCCCCAACCCAGCTTTGTCTTTGGCATGCCCACGCTCAGCTCTGTACCCCTGTACCCCCCAACACCATCCCAACAACCAATCCCCACTTCCGCTTCGGCTCCCACGCCCATACCCACCGCGCCCATACCAACACCGACCCCCATCTCATCCAGCGTACTCACCTACGACTCATTCTGGTCCACGCACGCCTCGTCCTCAGGCTCCAGCCGCGCGCTGTACCGCACCAACACCGGGTTCACAGCGAGCGTCACACCAGGTGGCAACGTGGCCATGTTAACGCCAGGCGGCTACACAGCCGTCATGACCGCCGAGGGGGTCTACGTTGGCGGGGGCACCAAGTAGGACAGCATAGCGCAGGTGGCATGGATCGCGGGCCAGGCGACGGTTGACGGTTCGTGTCAGGTGGGAATCAATTGGGGTCTCATTCATTTGTGGATTAATCTGATCATACGCACATCTACCACTGCTTAATCACATACATGACGTCTAGCAAATCCACGGTTCTGAAGACGTGTCAGAGTGAGCGAGATTGGGAGCGGCCAGGTTTCCGCCAATCCCCAACAAAACGAACAGAGTGCGATCGATTCGTTCCTCAATCATTACCCTCGATGACCAGTAAACCCACTCCGAGTGCAACAACCGCCAGATGACCCGGAACTTGACCAAAAAACGACAATGGCCCAGAAAACAACCAAGAAAGGCAAGATGCACCCGACTGACCACAGCCCGTATCTACATCCCCCACGACATCATCCAATGGCGAAAGGCACAACATGCAGCAGAGGGCACTCATCGCAACCAATCCTTCCCCTTGCGATCACTGGCACTGCCCAATGTTGCAGCGTCTTCTGTTGCGCGCAGTGCTGGTCGTTGGTCAGTTGTTCAGGTTGGACTCTGGGTAGGTGATGGGAACAGGAAGGTGGAGGAACGAGAGGTCCTGGCCGAATCGCAACAACACCGGGTGTAATGGTGGATGCGAAGTGCGTCCCCCAGTTCGATACCCCGTCACTAGTCACCCACCAAGCACTCAGAACGTCTGATACATAAATCATCCCCGTGGCCAACCACTTACACTGACAAAAGCGCATCGTTGGTCAAAAGGTCATCCAGCCCGGCCTCGTGCTGCTCTTCGAGGAGTGTCATCCAGGCAACGACGAAGCCCAGCACCTCAGGTAAGACAAATATTGCAATAGAGACGATGCTCCTCCTGGCAGGGCTCGACTTTCGTGCTCACGTCGTACCCTACAACCGCACGAGGATCGCCAGTCGGGTAATGGATCGCCGATGATCTGTTGTAGCATATGAGCACTTACCCAGTGACGACACCGAGACGCACCCCATGTCTACGGTTAAGAACGTTGGCGTGTCGAGGTTGCACTTGCAGTGACACGATTGGTCTCCAGCTTACCTAGGTCAACAACAACGGGTGAGGACGAATCGACTCCTCGGAAACATAGCCGAGCAAGAAACAGTCAGGTATCCACAGAGTCTGGAATCTTCTCTCATTGGAGCATAAGCTCCATGAAAGATTTGTCTTCCATGGATCCCTGATCTCTCCAATCTCCAGTCATAGCAGCCGCTGGCGTGCCAAGTCGCGCGCAACAATGCTGTATGAAAACAACTGGCCTGACCTTCGCAAGCCTCGTCTGCGGGGATGCAACCTGGGCATCGTCAGCATCGGCACACGCGGAAAGACAGAGAGAGAAATGTTCATGGTGTCATGACGAAATCCAGGGTATGCTTCATGAGGGTGCCGCGACGATTGTACTTATCCCAACAGTCCACAACGAGGACGGAGAACGAGTTTGATGTAGAGTCGCCAAAGACAGCGAGTGGGCATGGCGTCACGGTAACTAAAGGGAAGGGAAGGGAGGTTGGGGACGACGGTTTCTCCTCGAGGGCATCTCTTTGATATACCTCGAGACACCCCGTGCCGGCTTCCAGTTTGGAATGCAAAGCTAGGTGTCATCGAATCATAGTGCGGCATTTGGTATACATACTTACGCCGTAGCGGAGATACTGGTCAGGCTAGACTGATGTCGTTCCATCCAAGCAGGTCCGCGGTGCCCAAGACCAAATCCGAGGTAGGACCGACTACATCTTTCCGTTTCGAACACTAGTCTGGTGACCAGCCCGCTATGAGGTAACCTGGCTATTCAAGCACGTCAATGTGGTCACCAGGAAATCACTTTCAACATGAACCATCCTTGTGAAACCATCCGTTGGAATGGTTGATGGAAAACAAGACAGTGAGACCGTCAGGCAATAAAAGGTACCAGCAATAGATAGGTGAATCATATAGTATTGCTACTCACCTCAGTCTCGCGTTCTAGGACAACGGGCTGAGGTAGATGACTGACGAGCTATCATATCCTATTCACCAGGGGATCGGTCGGCAGGAAGCACGTAGATGGGAGAACGACATGCCGGGAGGAGCAGATAGCTCGTCTTCGATTCACGAGGGTGTAGAGCAGCTTCTAGACCAAAGAGATGTCGCGTGGGTTCTAGGGGGGCAAGCATGACACCTCATATCGACAATATTAAAAGAGAACGATAACGCGGCAAGCTCTCGTACACCGGCCCCGCACAGTAACCTGCCGCGTTGATTGCACAATAGTCCTATCCCGCTGTAGAAACGTAGACGGCTTCACCAATAATCGCAATCGCAATGGCGGAGACATTTCTGAGAGCGACGGAGCAGTTATCTTTAAAGTAAGAACGAGTGGAAATAGGCAGTTCAAATGTATTAGGATCAGAAGGAATTTGTGTGTTAAATGTTCATGACATTTTGCAGACGCTGCAATGGACATAAGCCCAAGCAGAAGTCGGAACTGACCTGGACCGCTCAGATATAAAATAAACGGAAGACAGCCCACTCCGGTTTACCCCTGCGACAGGTAAACCACTGTGACGAGGATCTCTTCTTGGAAACTATTACCGTGTTTGGCCTGTGGAGGAAACAGATCACCCAGTTTCATCCGGCCAATGATCGCAGATGAGGTCGGCAGTGGCATCAGGGTGGTTTGTAACATATCTGATGGTTTGCACGCCTTCAGTGAGCGAGATTTCGAGATATGGTAAATGAGCACGGACCTTGATCCTGCTCCAGGAACCCTTGACACATTGATCACGGTTAATAGATTTATACCACATCATAAGTTTGATGTGGTACTCACTCAAAACCTGTGTCTTTACTATATGTGATGTGCATTGGAACTTCCTCAAGCACCTATGTGCAATACCAAAGGACGCACGATCTCTCAAAATGACCTGGAGGTATTTTCAACCCTTATTTCCAGACGTGATCGACAGAAAATAATAGGAGCTAACAACCTCTTGTTTTCTTGTACATTTGAGGGTCACACCCACCTTAAAGTCAGGGTAGGTAACGGTCGAAGACCATGCTTCCGTTCGCAACGTGACTTGTCATATGGATGAGGGTAACTTACAACGAGGGATGTTTAGGTTACGTTCATCCCAATCACGCACTGTTTTCGAGTTCTTAAGATCTGAAACACCTCCTCTGGTCGGATGCATGTTTACTGAACAGTTACGGGGCCTCGACCCGAAGGTTGAACGAGCCATTGCAGGTCCAGTATTCGTTTGCAGGGAAGCACAGTGACCTTGGATCAAAGTCACTACTCAGCAAGCGAGCACACAACACTCAGCTGTCTACTCGCTCCCCGCGGTTGATGGATGCAATATTGGCCCGCTTCGCGGAGCCAGCGCATCCTCGACGAGGCTCGTAGAAAGTGTGGCGTTCTGCTTGTGTAGACTTCGTCGTCGCATAGCCGGGCCTTTCTTCATGACAGTGTGCTTGGCCAGCTGGCCTATAGCGTCCCCACCGATTTGCACTCCAAGATGGCTCAGGTCGGCGGAAATTAGCTTTCGTGGCTTTGACAACCCATCAGGCCAACGGAGACGAAGCACGGCAATCACCGGTCACCAGCTAATGGCACGATGGAATTCCTGGAGATGAGACATGCTTGGCCAGATGTACCACTCTTTGCCGTCCTGGGACGAGTCATGGAGAAGATGGTGCAAGAAGATCAGACGGAGGGAAGCTTTGCTATGCCTCACCAATGATTGAATAAATGCAATGGAGCATGATCTAGTGTGAATAATTTGTGGCGCATGCTCTGGTTGCTAAACAGCATGGTAACCAGACGAAAGTTGTTTTGAGAGAATGTCACTGCCCAATGGATGCTAGAGAGTGCGTCGAAGGCACTTGAAGCTTGGAGGACGCTTGATGGAGCGGAACTATCTAGTAATCAGGGCCAAACATGATGCATGACGACCTGCCAGTCGACGGCAAGTGGAGCTGGTAATCCAATTTGTTGAGTAACAAGAAGCGGCGATACGGCGAGTTCATTTCCATCACGCTCGACCGAACAGCTGTCCACTCGTTTCAACATCTCCACAGCCCGCTCTTGTCATACAATGCCCGCCGTCAACAAGATTTGTTGCAGTACGTTTGATCCAAGTCTGGTTAGCTGGTTGGAGCTATCTCAACAACTTCACGTCCCCAGTCGGTGCAGGCTACGTCGGTATGTGCTAGTCGTCTGGCAAGGCTGCCATGTGAAGTGACCGCTTGCTTGCATTCGCCAGGTGGTCCCACCTGTGCAGTCATCGCCCTTAAATGCCCCCACATCCGGGTTACCATTGTGGATATCAACCAGTCGCGAATAGATGCTTGGAACAGCGCAGACTACAGGTTGCCAATTTACGAACCTGGTCTTGAAGATGTCGTTCGTCAAGCCCGCGGTCGCAACCTCTTCTTCTCTACAGATATCGATAGCGGTATCCGAGAAGCTGACCTTATTTTTGTCAGTGTCAACACTCCCACTAAGAAGAGCGGCGTTGGAGCTGGTTTCGCTGCAGACCTAAAGCTCGTACCTTGGCCTCTTTTACTCGATCCTGTCTCTGATTCTCTCTTTGTTCCATATAGTTATGTTGAACTTGCCACTCGTCGTATCGCCGCAGTTGCCAACTCGAGTAAGATTGTGGTCGAGAAGTCGACAGTCCCATGTCGTACTGCCGAGTCGATGCGCACCATTCTTGAGGCTAATTCTCTCTCGAACTGCCGATTTGACATTTTATCAAACCCAGAGTTTCTCGCCGAAGGCACTGCCGTTAATGATCTCTTCGCGCCGGACCGGGTTCTCATCGGGTCCCTGCAGACGCCAGAGGGTAAGGATGCGTGTGGCGCGCTCGCCGAGATTTATGCAAACTGGGTTCCGTCAGTAGCTCTTTCTCTGCCAGCGTGACGAACACATAACTGACGATGTTTATAGGAGAGAACGCATCCTTACCGTGGGTTTATGGTCCTCCGAGCTTTCTAAGCTAGCGGCGAACGCGATGCTGGCACAGCGCATTTCCTCCATCAATGCTCTCTCGGCCATCTGCGAGGCTACTGGCGCGAACATTGATGAAGTGGCGTATGCCGTTGGCAAAGATTCCCGTGTCGGCCCGAAATTCTTGCGCGCATCTGTCGGCTTCGGGGGTTCATGCTTCCAAAAGGATATCCTCAATCTAGTGTACCTCAGTGAAAGTCTGCACCTTCCGGAAGTCGCCAACTACTGGAGGCAAGTTGTGCTCATGAACGAATACCAGAAGACGAGGTTTTCGAAGAAGGTGGTAGACACGCTCTTCAACACAATTACGGGCAAGGTAAGAGAATTTATTTTTCTCTTGAATTCGTCATCCGCTTTTACGTTCTATCCTTTATTTTTGCCCCCTGGGAATCAGAATTTGGACTGATGGGCCAGCCTTCCCACAGAACATTGCCGTTCTCGGCTTTGCATTCAAGGCTGACACCGGGGACACGCGCGAGTCAGCAGCCATTTCCCTCATCCAGGATTTTCTAGCAGAGAGTGCGAACGTGAGTATATACGATCCGCAAGTTGTTCACCAGCAGGTTTGGAACGACCTTTCGGAGGCATGTCCCAAGATCCCACGCGCGACTCGTAAGTATTCGACCCTTCGCTACATCAACTGCACCACACCCCACAATGATAACTTCC
>JBBPLW010000368.1:7265-17501 GCA_038089995.1 Tylopilus balloui
GAAAGTGAACTTGAACAAACAGTGTGACAGCAGCAAAACTAAGCACCAAGATGGATATAAAGAACCTGTTGATCGAATGGTATCTTCACAGATCTCATCGTCTTGTTCAGCGCGTACGCCGCCCGGGTATAGTCCAGACGACCAGATTCATCTACCACATGGTCATAAAACGTCGGTGTGATCTTCTTCGTCTCTGCATCGTCCACAGCCCACATCGTACCAATCACCGAGCGGAATCCGATGAACTGCACCGCCGACGCGAGGTGGATCGCCTCGTCTGGACTCTCTTTGTCTCCGACCGTCGTGCGACACGCAGAGAGGTACGCAAACTCAGCATTCTTCAGGTCGCACCCGATGATCTGTTGGATCGAAAAGTGTCCGTCGTGAAGAGCAAACGCAGATTCAAACGGGCGTTCAGGTTCTGGGAGACCATGACAGGCAAGATGGACCCATTCATTCCTCTCGAGCTCCTCGATTACCCTAGAAATGCAAGCGTTCTTTCCGTCTACGCGCGAGAATACAGCGAGGCCGTCGACGCGGGGACCAATCATGTCCAGCTCTTCAGCTACAGAAGGCAACTCCCCCTCACCAGCGGCATTGGCTAGACCGATGGCGATGAATCGCTTCTGCTCAATTCCAGGATCTGATGGATCACATCGCCTGGCACGAATAAGGGCGGTGAGGGTTGGGGTATAGGACGAGATGTAGAGATCAGGTAGATACCGCAGACCTTTCCGAAATGGACCAGCAGCATGCAAAGGTAGTCGAGAGAACTCGCCGGTGGGACACCACCAGATGCGAGAATGAGATGGAATGGTCGTCTGGAGGAAATCGACGATGGGGGAGACGATCCGATCCCATAGATCGCGTAGGATCGTCACGAGCTCTCTCATTGGGACGGCCGTCCCTTCACGCCCGGTCAATGTATGGAGTTCTCTTGAGAGGCCACGAGCATATTCCCATGTGATACACAAAGGAATATGAACAGGATCTCGATCGTGGAGGACGATGAGTGCATCACAGCCATACTCGCTTGCATTAACGATGATGACAGGTCCCGCACTGGCCGCATGCTGGAGATCCGAGAAGAAGGATGGAAGAAGGAAACGCGAGAGACCAGGCAACTCGCGGATATTGGCCACGACTGTCTGCATTTCAACGTTGAGATGGCACACCCGTTCGTGCTGATCTACACCAGGTGAATTGAGGGCATTCCGAATGAGAGAAGACAAGTGCGTGAACTTGTCTGCCAACTTTTCTCCTGTCGGACCAGATGCTCTGACATCGTGAAGCGGAGAATGGAGACGAGTGAGCTGGTTCCAGAAGACACCTCGGCCTTGTTCAAGAAGCTCGACTGCACATGCAGGAGCACGGTTACGAAGACAGGCTGAAAAGGCGTCTACTGCAAGGGATGCGGTGTGCTTCTTGAGAATACTAAGGTGTTGAGGTAGAGATGGGAGAGTTGCAAGGTGATGAGTAAGCAATCGAAGGGACGTCTCATATGCGAGAAGTAGAGTCGGGTGCTGGAAAAGTTTGGCCATACGGATCCAGGCCCTAGCAGCGGAGAGATCGGAAGGAGACACAAATTGGTCTACATGTACCAGCCGACTGTAGAGAATGAACAGCTCTTCCTTATCTACCAACTGCCTCGACCGCGTAAATCGTTGGCAAAGATAAAGCGCAACGTCGGCCAATGATTGTGATCGATGAGGGTGGCCTTGGGGGCAAAGGCCAAGTGCTTCTCGACCGAGGACAATGGCCTCGTCCAGGTCTTCCGTTGACCCGAGCTGGTCGTGTCGTTTGGAGAGGTGGTTGGAAAGGTGCCCTGGCGGGCAAAGGCCAAGTGCTTCCCGGGCGAGCACAGTGGCCTCGTCTGGGTATTTCATTGACCCGAGCTGCTCGTATCGTTTGGAGAGGTAGAGGGCAAGATTGTTCAAAGCTGCAGATCGTAGACTGTGCCCTGGCGGGCGAAGGCCAAGTGTTTCTCGGGCGAGGACAATGGCCTCGTCCAGGTCCTCCATTGACCCGAGCTGGTTGTACCGATTGGAGAGGAAGCTGGCAAGGTTGTTCAAAACTGTAGACCGTAGACCGTGCCCTGGCAGGCACAGGCCAAGTGCTTCTCGAGCGAGGGCAATGGCCTCGTCCAGGTCATTCATCGACCCAAGCTGCTTGTACCGGTCGGAGAGGTAGTTGGGAAGATTGTTCAAAGCTGTGGATCGTAGACTGTGCCCCGGCGGGCAAAGGCCGAGTGCTTCTCGACCAAGGGCAATGACCTCGTCCAGGTCTTCCATTGACCCGAGCTGGTCGTATCGATTGGAGAGGTAGAGGGCAAGATTGTTCAAAGCTGTAGATCGTAGACCGTGCCCTGGTGGGCAAAGGCCAAGTGCTTCTCGGGCGAGGACAATGGCCTCGTCCAGGTCTTCCATTGATCCGAGCTGCTCGTATCGGTTGGAGAGGCAGCCGGCAAGGTTGTTCAAAGCTGCAGATCGTAGACTGTGCCCTGGCGGGCGAAGGCCAAGTGCTTCTCGGGCGAGGACAATGGCCTCCTCTAGGTCTTTTATTGACCCGAGCCGCTCATATCGATTGGAGAGGTAGGGGGTAAGGTTGTTCAAAGCTGTAGATCGTAGATCGTGCCCTGGCGGGCAAAGGCCAAGTGCTTCTCGGGCGAGGACAATGGCCTCGTCCAGGTCTTCCATTGATCCGAGCTGCTCGTACCGATTAGAGAGGCAGCTGGCAAGGTTGTTCAGAGCTGTAGATCGTAGACCGTGCCCTGGCAGGCAAAGGCCAAGTGCTTCTCGAAAGAGGGCAATGGCCTCGTCCAGGTCTTTCATTGACCCGAGCTGCTTGTACCGATTGGAGAGGAAGCCGGCAACGCCGTTTAAAACTGCAGATCGTAGACTGTGCTCTGGCGGGCAAAGGCCAAGTGCTTCTCGACCGAGCACAATGGCCTCGTCCAGGTCTTCCATTGATTCGAGCTGCTCGCACCGTTTGGAAAGGCAGCTGGCAAGGTTGTTCAAAGATCCAAATCGTAGACTGTGCCCTGGTGGGCAAAAGCTAAGTGCTTCTTGAAGGAGGACAATGGCCTCGTTCAGGTCTTTCATCGACCCGAGCTTCTCGTACCGACTGGAGAGGCAGCTGGCAAGATTGTTTAAAGCTATATATCGTAGACCGTGCCCTGGCGGGCGGAGGCCAAGTGTTTCTCGGGCGAGGACAATGGCCTCGTCCAGGTCTTTCATCGACCCAAGCTGCTTGTACCGACTGAAGAGGTAGCTGGAAAGGTTGTTCAAAGGTGTACATCGTAGATCGTGCCCTGGGGGGCAAAGGCCAAGTGCTTCTCGGGCGAGAACAATGGCCTCGCCTAGGTCCTCCATGGACCCGAGCTGGTCGTATCGATTGGAGAGGCAGTTGGCAAGGGTGGTCAAAGCTGTACATCGTAGACCGTACCCTGGCGGGCAAAGGCCAAGTGATTCCCGAGCGAGGACAGTGGCCTCGTCCAGGTCCTCCATTGACCCGAGCTGGCCGCAGCGATGACGAAGATGTACTGAAAGGTAGAGCAATACGGTGGAACGCTGTCTGTGGCCAGGTGGGCAAAGTTCCAATGCTTTACGATCAAGGTTGATGGCATCATGAATGTCTTGGGCTTGATTTCGTTGATTAAACTCGTCGACGAGAGATGACGCCCGCGAAAGCAACTGTCCGACTGGCAGGTACATAATTTCAGTGTTCCGTCGGCTGAGAGAAAGATGGAAAAGTACCTTCTGACTCCATGCTGGCTTGGGAATTGTCAGGCTCGCTAGATGACCGCAGCCCGTGCTCAATGCGTTGGAAGCTAGAACGAGGTTGGATGATTGCTAGTTATACGGGGAACTCGAAATGCAATACCTAGAAACGAGGAGCTCGACGTTGGAAGGAAAAGGGGAAAGAGCGGTGTCAGACTGGATATATAACTTAGAATGACTATGAAGTGCACAGACCTTCCCCGACTCCCACATTATGGGGAGGGTTTTCTCCGCCAGAAACGTCCAGCTCTCTGCAAAGCGACTCGTGGGAGTAATTACTATATACAGTTTAACCTTCCACCACTGGTGTACATGCTTGGTATTCAAAGTATCAAAGTATAAACTTATTATTCTGATTCGGTTTATTAGCCCGACACCACTGCACTGCAGAAAGCGAGAGCGAGCAATTGAACTCAGGGTAGTCAGTTATCAGTGCCACTCTGATGCCACCTCGACCGACGTGCATCGTATACCAACGCCAAGCACCCATGTACGCGTGCGCGTCGTGTAGAATCGACTAGTGAGCCCCACGCGTACCCTCGCCTGCTCGTTCGTTCCGAACCCCCATCTGAAGTTGCTCCGTCGCGTGCTACAAGACGCACAAAGGTATGCCTACACACGTCGTTCGTGCTCGTTCTCATACCTACTCGCCGTCATAGAGACGTGTTCTCCTGGGTGTAGTGGCGCCACCACCCGCGAGCCACACGCTCAGTGTACGTCCACCGTCCCAACATCTTCTGTCGCTCACGTACGCCTCTACAGCCCCTCCGGACCCCGTGTCGGACTCGACACGTCCCACAGACCCCGAGGGGCTCCAAGACCCTATCCTGCTCTGCCCGCTGACGGCGCTGACGTGGCCCTACGTCCCCGATAGCTCTGCACACCCTGATCCGCTCACGCGAGACGACCCGAAGCCGTTGGGGAAGCACCAATACGAAGCGATCGATACGTCTGCCCGTCCGCCCGATCACCTCTCGCTGTCCATCGCTCGGCGCTCACACTAACTGCTTTGGCCCCCCACAAAAATCGAACGGGCGTGTCACAACCGACGACGCCAACCCGACGCTTGACGCTTGCAAAAACAGCGGCGTTCCCGACGATCCGTATGCTCCTCGCGAATCCCCGTCTCTGTGCGACGCTCACATCGGTCGACGCTCTGCGCGGCGCAGAACGGGACGCAGCGCTGCAGCGCCCGCTCGGCGTCAATAGTCATCGTCTCGAAAACGACCGCAACGACACCGGCGCAGCGGCACTGGGCGGGGGTACGCACCCGCTGAGGGCGTTTGTGTAGGCAGTCGAGCGGGCGGTGAGAGGTGGCAAGGAGGACGCGTTGAGTTTGGATTGGGATTGACTCTTCCGAGTCCCAAAACAGAGGATGCGGCCGCGAAACTTTTTATTAAAGACGAGCGACCATCTGGCTCGCCCAGTCGACTTTCGAGCGCAATCCCGTAGAATGGCATTCGCACAGACGAACCGCACGTCTACTTGGTCACCAGAAACAACAGCCCCTGCTTGGCCTTTTCGACCTCCTCCAACGCCCTCCCATCCATCTCAGTCCACCACTCCGATCGATCCATCTCTTCCGCCTCTTTCCCGCCCTTGATGACCGACTTGAACGCAACCTTGCGCGCATTGAGCGATGCCATCCGGCGCGGATCCGAGTGGCCCGTAAAGATCACTAGGGCAGTGTGCGCGGGAAGAGACGTATAGAGCTCAGCGAGTTGCGCGCCCAACTTTGCTTGTGGGGCCCCGAGCGCTTCGGGCAATGGCTCTGTTGGCAGGGTACAACCACCGGTTCATCTGGCGTTGCTTTCGGCGTCAACCCTTGATGGAAAAAAAAAATTACGTCCAGCCCCTCCTCACGAACGACGACGCGACGCCAAGCCCATGGCGCCCGCGACACCTGTCAGCCACAGGAACTCGTGCGCCATTGCCGTGCGTCTGGATCTCGCGGTGACACCACTTCTTGGTGAGCCATGCAAGGCCGGGCTTGAGTGGTCGACCGTGCGGGTGGTGGTATATGAGCGCAGTGTCGATGTAGAGGGGGTGGCAGATCCGGAGGGCTTTGAGGTTCGATTCGAGGGAGTGGCCGACGAGGATGAAGGTGGGGCCACCTGGGGGCGCGAGGAGACGGAGGTGGGTTTGGAACTGCACGAGGGTCATCGTAGCGATGGCGAGGGATGCTTCAGTGATTCCTGACCACCTGCAAAGGAGGTGAGTATGCGTCGATCGAGATGAGCCGGTGAAAGTAATACTTTGTGAGGTAGTCGACGACGGGCTTGGGCGGTTTGATGAAGGTGTGACAACGATGCCGGATTCGTAGTCGATGATGCAGACCCGGGTCAGTTCCTTGCTGCCTTCTGTCAAACACTAGTCGGGATCAGTAAGGGGTCGTGGCGGGGGAATGAGAGTACACCATTTTGCAGTCAATGGCATACACTGCCTCTCGTATGGGAGGAGCAAGATCGGTTCTGAGGTGGGGTGTCTCTACCCAGCCTTGTGGCTTTTCGAATATGTCTGCCATGTAGGACGGTATCGGATAGTCGTTTTCTATCGTCTGTTGGAGGAGCAAGTATAGCGAAGGGTCCTTGTCGAAGGCGCGTTCTGCTGCAAAAACGTGACATTAGGGAGTATGTGATGTTGAAATGAAGCGCATACAGGCTGTGTGGGCTTCGATCCGTCTCTTTTTTCCTCGCCGCTAATGGGTCCCAGGAAGAATGCACCGAAGACGGAGTACATTCTCGTTTGGTCGCCTGGTGCGCGGGTAGGGCAGGCATGGCTAAACGTGGAGGCGATGAAGGGAAGCGGTGTCCTTGAGTTATCTGGGGGCGGTATCGCGATCGGGTTGGCGGTGGGAGTGGAAGAGTATGCCTGGTATCAGAAGCACGACGAGTTTTTGGATGGATCAAAGATCTTGCACTCGTTCCTGGACCGTCAGCGCCGTGGGAATTCATACTACGGTGGCCGTGCTAACCTTGCTGTGGGATTTAACTGAAATACCGGGATTGTAGGTCGTTAGATTGACCTAATTGCGGGTTCAGGCAGGTCTAACTCTACCACAAGCCATTCGAGAGCTCTGATTGAATGACAACTAGCAAGAAAGGTGATGAAGGGTGCCAAGAAAAGGTCTACACCCTCTGCTAACCTGGTTTGGTCCCTCAGATGTCCGTTCCTCGCGGCTCACTTTTTGTATTCGCAGTCTGGGCACACGTCGCACCGCGCATTCGTAATCTGCCACCTGTGACTCATTTTTGGCTGGCCTTACGTCCCAGAACTATGCCCTGACCGATAGTCAACTAGTGCTTTGTATACATCGGGAGGGGTAGAGTCTCAGGCTCACTGCATTAGTAGACCCCTGACACCACATCGGGCTGCAGCCTATTTCAACCCGTCACGACGCCCTACTCAGATCATGTTCTCCATTCTTTCCCTCCTCCTCCCCCTCCTCCCCCTGGCTCTTGCAGCACCCCATGCTGGGCCGGTCCACCTCCCCATCCACCGCCGCGCCATCACCCCCGAGCAGCGCATCGCCAACCTCCCAAAGATCATAGACGCCATCCGGATCAAGTACGGATACAAGCCCGTAAACCTGAAACGCGCAGTCACTTCTTCCCCTATTACCGACGAGGTATGCCTATTCCGGATACTCTCAGAGGAGTCGCTCACATCGCCCAGGGAAACGATTCCAGCTATTCCGCCGTCGTCAGCGTCGGGACACCGTATGTTGCCTTTTTTGCTTCGTTCCCCACTTCTCCGTCAACAAACCCACAGTGCTCGGGATTTCAACATCATTCTCGATACCGGCAAGTCCTCCATTCCCCCTCATCTCATTTCACATCTTATTCCTGCCTAGGCTCTTCTGATCTATGGTTCGCTACTAATCAATGTTCCGCCTGCTCCGGCGTACCACTCTTCGACCCTTCAACTTCATCCTCATTCAGGAATCTTTCTGCCACTCTCCAAATCACCTACGGCTCCGGTGCAGTCGCAGGTGATGTATCAGAGGACACCGTGACGTTCTCGGGTTTTACCATGAACCAGGTGCTTCGTACGTTCTTTCCGTTCTTCTACCACCCCCTTTTCACGTTCGTCCCTAGTTGCCGTCACAGACACCACCCAAGGCGTGCTCTCCAACGACCTATCAGGCATCATGGGTCTTGGATTCGAAACCCTCTCTGCCCTCGGAACAAACCCCTTTTGGCAAACCCTGTTGAACCAGGGCGTGTTATCTTCTCCCATGTTCAGTTTCTACCTCAAGCGCCTCGTCGACCAGTCCGCGATCAATGAAGCCCCCGGTGGAACCTTTACCCTTGGAGGCACCGATTCTAGTTTATACTCGGGAAGCATCGAATTCATCGATATACCAAATGGTGTCACGCCTTCCTTTTGGATACAGGAGGTCAAAAGTGAGTCCTTCCAATGCACTTGTTCTCTCTCTTATCTTCTTCCCTTCTTTCAGCCGTGACAGTCCAGGGCAATTCAATCCCCATTTCAAGCAGCGAGAGTCTTGCTGCCATTGACACTGGTACCACCCTCATCGGTGCACCATCCGATGTCGCCATTCAATTCTGGTCGAATGTCCCTGGTTCCGTCGCACTGTCTGGTCAATTACAGGGGATGTTCGCATTCCGTAAGCGTCTGTGCTTGCTTCCGGTGCGTTATGTGACTAACAGGATCACTCTTGATACACAGCATGTAGTACCTCCGTTTCTTCCTCTCTCTCTTTCGGCGGTACCTCTTGGGCCATCGACCCCGCTGATATGAATATTGGCTCTATCGCCGTCCCTGGCACAGTCCAGTTGTGTGTTGGTGGTCTTTTCGATGTTGGGAGCACCGTGGGAAGCGGTCCAGGCGTGCCAGCCTGGATTGTCGGTGACACCTTCCTCAAGAACGTGTACACTGTCTTCCAAGGTAACCCACCAGCCGTTGGGTTTGCCCGGCTTGCCAACGGACTGAGCAGCTCCAGTATGTTCGCTTTGTTGATTGGCTATAGATGCATTCTGACTCGTGCGTCCAGGCGGCTCATCTTCGGGGTCGAACCCGACTACCACTACGAGATCAGCTGGCATCCCCCTTCCGTCCGGATCTGGCTCGTCGAGCGGTATCAGCGGGGCTTTGCCGACTACGATCGTCTCGATGTCGATCAGCTTCGTCACGGCGCTTCTGTCAGGGTTGTTCATCACTCTGTGGTGAATATGATCTGGTTCTATCATTTACACGACCTATCTCCCATACCCCCTTCCCCTATGTCTTGGATCCCCCCCTAAATTTCCCTCCTGATACAGATATCTCACATCCGCGGAATATTGTGACAACGTTACCCGACGACGACCTCTAACTCATGACACCATCTCGCTGACTTTTGCGATTCACACAAGGACAACACCCTCGTCGTAGCCCTACAGATATCTCGTCGTTATTTAATGGGGCGAGATGCATGGCCGACTTGACTATATGTATGCACGACATACACCGTGTACGTTCACGATGGATTGCTTGCATCCGGCTGTATGTAATTGTTATCGACTGGATTGTTTTTGTTTATCTTTGGACTTGTACTAGCGATCGGCGACGTGTTAAACGCGTTCACGGTGAGTCCGGGACAGGCACAGCATCTCCTGGTCACCCTTGACGAGCATCGTGACGGCTCCTCGGTACCTCTTTTCCAACGCCTTGGGGAGCTGAGCGACGAAAGATGCAGTTTGAAAACTCCGAGTCAGGGATGCCGTCGTCCTCATCCCTCGTGCTGCGATAGCGTCCCTCGGAACTGGAACAAGAAGTCGACAGGACCCGTGCGCTCGCGATCTAACGCGACAACAAGTACTCTTGTGACAGACGAGAATAACGACGCTGGGTCGACACGTGCATCTATCGAGCAGCCTGGATGAACACTCAAGTCTGCTGTCAGTTGAGCAACTTTCTGGAGGTACGTGCCTGGAATTGCGGCCTTTTGATCGATGGAGACAGTGCTTCAGACCCATATGGTTAGGACACCGTCCAACTCCAATTGACAGTGAGACCGGCCGATCAAAATAACATCCCGGCTCAGAGCTGAACCTGTCCATCTCCACGATCCTAGATCCTGGCTCACACCTCCAGATGTAGGCAGTGGAGCAGCCTCTCGTGCTTCGATATGGTTCGCACTTTGGACTTTGTCTACCCAAGCCAAGGAATCAAGAGCTCAGCCCCCATGTTGGGAGCAAGCTGTAAGCATTCCTTCTCTTCTCGCTCCGTGTCATCCCCGACGACTCTCCGCAACGTAGTCAGATGAACGGCTGGCAGGTCTCGGAATGGCTCCCGTCCTTGCTGGTCCCACTTTTTACGCTCTCGTACCCCACCACCCCACCTGCACGACCGGGATCCAGAAGAGACGTGCGCAGGATGCATAGAAACGCGTCGAGGCTCGGTGAGCGGTTATTCTTTCATATGCCATACGATGAGCGTCGCTTTTGGAGCC
>JBBPLW010000369.1:0-17385 GCA_038089995.1 Tylopilus balloui
CACGTCATGATGTGGCAGATCTTGAGATGCATGTCCTAATTAGGGAGGCACTCACGAAGAGGCACTGCATCCTAATAAGGAATGTGACTGTGACGTTACGTAAGCGTGACTTGCGTTACTGCTTGAGTTTCCATGGTGCGAGTGAGTGTGTAGAGCAAATGAGCACTTGGAAAAATGCGGAAAAATGTGGAGAAAATAGGTTTTGTAACACATAATCTCATATCCCTCTATATTGTACATCAAGAATCAATGAACTTTTCAATTAGCCTAACAGAGGCATTATTCATTGCATTCTGCACATTCATATATTATCTCATCAAGACTGCACACCAAAGCAGGCCACCTTACCTGCACTATAATGTCAATTGGAGAATAGGTGCTTTCCACATAGGCATAGTCACACCAACAGAGGTCAATACTCAGACCTACAAGTATAAAGAAGAAATATCTTCTTGGGACAAACCAGCAGTCGAGAACGATGCGTGGCCAGAAACATAGGAAGAGGAGTCTCTTAGTGAGTACCCCCCTATTGAAGAACACGTGAGCAAGA
This sequence comes from Tylopilus balloui, assembly GCA_038089995.1. Taxonomy (NCBI): domain Eukaryota; kingdom Fungi; phylum Basidiomycota; class Agaricomycetes; order Boletales; family Boletaceae; genus Tylopilus; species Tylopilus balloui. Next base: position 551 of record JBBPLW010000369.1, read on the forward strand.
AAGGAGTTCAAGACAAGAAGACCTTCAAGACATTCTATCATCTCATTCCATAGTTCACAAAAGAACCCCTCATCCACAGTAATCCAACATGGCCAATATCACTCAAGAGCAGTGGCATGAGATGGTCAACACCATCAATAACCTCAACACCATAGTAGTTCAATCAGGAGAAAGAATCAATCAGCTGGAGGAACAAAGAAATGCACTTGGCAAAGCACTTGAAAGAGCAAACACATAGCTACAAGAAGCTGGAGAACGAGCGCAAGAAGCTGATCAAAGAACCTGGGAACTCATGGGAGTTGTAGGCGAAAATTGGTCAAACCAATTTGGATCAGGAAGTAACAACTCAGGAACCAGATTTTCAAAGATCGAAGTATTCGCAGATCCAGGAAACTACGATGGAGCAAAAGCTAGATTCGAAGAATGGTGGATCAAACTCAAGGCATGGATAGACTGCAATCCAAAGCAGTTCACTACCAAGGATGAAGAAGGAAATCCAATTCCTAACGGAAAGACTAGAGCATACGCCATCTTATCCCGACTCAAAGGAATCAAAGGATCCTATTTCACAGAAATTGAGCTAGACAAGCTAGCAGAAGGAACATCTTCCCTTATAGAATGGGAAGCTCTCAAGAAAGAAATCAAAGGATTATTTTGACCCCAACTGCAGAAAGATTGGGCCATGAAAGAAATCACTCAATTTAAACAAGGAAACCTCTTGGTTGACACCTATCTAGCAAAATGGAGAACACTATACTATCAGTCAAAAATAGTGCCATCTCATGGAGTCACCTTACTGAAGCGACTACCCAACGAAGGGGTCTACTTACCCTGCGAGAACAAGTAAGTGGACTACCTGAAGGCTGGAAGGGTAGGAGCTAATGCTGGTGAAAGCGCTAGACGGTTTCCAGAGGTATTCGAGTCGCGGTGAGAATAACTCTGCTCTCAACACCGAGAAGATGGTGGTAAGAGGAAGAGAACAAGACTGGGGTTTCCCAGGCCTTGGCCCTCCTTTATATACATTTCTATTGTATGTACATGTTGTGGTCTTATCTAGATTAACCTAACCTCTAGAGATAAGAGGGCATAATGCTATTGGTAGTTACCGTATATGCGAGCATAGCCTAGATAAGGGTCTAGGGTTGTGAGTCATGATGCATAGCCTTGCATAGCCATGGAATGGAAGAGAAGCATGTGATGCATGAGGCATTCATGAGGCATGTGGCAGAATGGAAGCATGGCCTTGAGGCTGTGGCGTACCATGAGGCGTGACACGTCATGATGTGGCAGATCTTGAGATGCATATCCTAATTAGGGAGGCACTCACAAAGAGGCACTGCATCCTAATAAGGAATGTGACTGTGATGTTACGTAAGCGTGACTTGCATGACTGCTTGGGGTTCCATGGTGCGAGTGAGTGTGTAGAGCGAATGAGCCCTTAGAAAAATGCGGAAAAATGTGGAGAAAATGGGTTTCATAACACTTACTCGAATGAAACACTGCGCCAGATCTTATCAAAGACCTATTCCAATTTGGCCTTAGATCAGACAACGTCAAGAAGACCATGACTGCAATCAGAAATCTAGGCAAAACTCGAGAGGCTTATAAACTTTTTGCACATTCCTCTTCAAGCAAAGATACAAGACATGTCAATGCTTTTCAAAAGAAGGATAGCACAAAGAGAAAATTCAAATGTATCAACTGCAATGAAGAAGGTCACAGTATCAAGGATTGCAAAAAGCTGAAACAAAACCAATGCAGTGAGTGCCACTGGGTTAAAGGAAAACACAATTGCACCTGCAAAAGGAATTGCAATATCTGAACAATGGATAATGCCGAAGAAGCACACATGCCACGAGCAATTCGAGGCATGGACTTTGAAGAAGCCAAAGCATTTTTCTATGATCTCAAAGAATCAGAAGAAAAGGGAAAAGGCAAGGTGCACTGAATAATCTGGGAACTCAGAGCACAGAACCAATTTCCATAAAATCACAAAACCAAGAAATGTTAGCAACAATGCCAACAGGGTCTCTGGTTGATCCAGAGCTTGGCAGAGGCTTCACACCTGTGCTTCATTCTGTTAATGAAATCAATGAGTATCCAGAATCAGATCAAGAAAGAAGAGATATTATCTTATCTATTAAAATTGCACCAATATGCCACAAGAACAAATCTATGACAGCAAAAGCCTTATTGGATAGCAGTGCCAACACTATATTCATAGACCAAAAATGGGCAGAACAAAAGAGGATTTCACTTAAACCAATCCGACAACCATTACAAGTACACAATGTCGATGGAACTAATAATTCCGCTGGCAGGATTACCCATGTCGCCGAACTCATACTAGAATTTCAAGGACATCGTGAAAAAGTTATCACAGAAGTTACCAATCTTGGAAAGAATGAGTTCATCCTTGGCTACACATGGCTCAAACATCACAATCCAGAAGTCGATTGGATACATGGAACCATCAAGATGACAAGATGCCCACATTCATGTCGAACTCTTAGCGGAAGATCCTCTTTCATTAGGAGGATTGAGAGCGAAGAATGAACAGGTGCAAAATATATCTATACCCTAAAGAAGGAAGCTGAAGAAAAGGAAAAGCTGAAGAAAGTTGAGCTTAAACCGGAAGACATAGTGTCAAAAGAATTCCACAAATACCTCAAGGTATTCTCAAAGAAGGAATTGGAATGCATGCCGATTAGAAAACCATGGGATCATGGCATTGATCTAAAGGAAACATTTAAGCCGAAGAAAGAATGAATTATTCCCCTTTCAGAAATAGAACAAAAAGAAGTCTCCAACTTCATAGACAACTAGCTTGGAAAGATTATATCCGACCCTCTAAATCACCTCAAATATCACCTGTATTCTTTGTACCAAAGAAAGATGGACAAAAATGGATGGTCCAAGATTACCGATATCTTAACGAGCACACCATCAAAAACAGTTACCCATTATCTCTAATATCCCAACTTGTCGATAAACTTCGAGAATCAAAGCTCTTCACAAAAATGGATCTTCGATGGGGATACAACAATATCTGAATCAAGGAAGGAGATGAATGGAAGGCCACATTCATATGTCATCAAGGAGCCTTTGAGCCACTCGTGATGTACTTTGGACTCACAAACTCCCTGGCTACATTCCAAACCATGATGAATGACATCTTTGCCGACATGGACAATACAGTCATCGTCTATATCGATGACATTATGATCTTTACCAAGATGGACAACAAAGAAGAACATGACAAGATAGTACTCGAAGTTCTTAAATGTCTTGAAGAAAATGACTTATTCGTCAAACCAGAGAAATACACATTCCGTTTAAAAGAGGCAGATTTTCTCGGAATGATCATTACCCCTGAAGGAATCAGGATGGAAGAAGACAAAGTCAAGGCAATAATCGAATGGCCAGTCCCAACTACAGTCAAGAAGGTTAGAAGTTTTCTAGAATTAGCCAACTTCTACAGAAGATTCATGCAAGACTACGCTAAAGTTGCAAAACCACTTTACGATCTCACAAAGAAAGATACACCCTTTCATTGGGATAGACCCGAACAAGAAGCCTTTGACACACTTAAACTTCTATTTACATCCACTCCCATCCTTGCATTCCCCAACAATGACAAACATTTCAGACTTGAAACAGACGCATCAGACTTCGCTACAGGAGCCATATTATCCATCGAAAAAGAAGGACAATGGCATCCCGTCGCATATTCCTTGCATGCAATGATACCAGAAGAAAGAAATTACCTCATTGCAGACAAAGAAATGCTCAGTGTCATCCGAAGTCTAGAATAATGGCATCATTACCCAGAAGGAGCTAGAGAAGAATTCGAAATCTGGAATGATCATGCCAACTTACAATGGTTCATGAAAAGACAAGACCTTAATCATTGACAAGCACAATGGGCACAATATCTTTCCCGTTTTCATTTCAAATGGCTTCATAAACCAGGAACAACTATGGGAAAATTGGATGCCTTATCAAGAAGAGAAGATCATGCAATTAACATTGAAGATGATAACAAGCAAACCCTTGTCATTAAACCTGAATCCATTGGATGTACAATTGTTATCATAGAAACAGAAAATGAAAACATCAAAAACAAAATAAAAGAAAAATACAAAGAAGTAATGAATAATGAAAGAGGACAAATAGAAGCACCGGAAGATAAAGAACTCAGGGCTGAGATTGTTTGACTCCATCACAATACCCCTATAGCAGGACATCCAGGCATCACACACACCACAGAGCTGCTACAGTGAAGCTATACCTGGCCAGGGATGACCTCATATGTGCAAGAATATGTCTCGCATTGCAACAAATGTACAAGATACAAAGGAAACAATAAAGCAACACCAGGAAAACTCCAACCCTTAGAAACTCCTCAAGGGCCTTAGCAAGACATATCCATGGATTTCACTACAGATTTACCCCTATCTCATGGATCAGATTCCATCCTAGTCGTCATTGATCGCTTCTCAAAAGAAGTCGAATTCATTCCTTGCACAAAATCTATATCTGCAATTGACATTGCATAACTCTACTTGCATCACGTCTGGAAATTCCACGGTATTCCCCAATCCATCATATCTGATAGAGGACCCCAATTCACATCACAAGTCATGAAGGACTTATGCAAACACTTAGGGATTAAACCTCACATTTTCACTGCATATCATCCTCAAACAGATGGACAGATAGAACGAATGAATCAAGATTTACAACAATATCTTTGTTTATTCACTTCAGAACAACAGGATCAATGGGTAGACTGACTATCAATCGCACAATTCTCATACAACACAAAGCAACAATCAGCCACTCAAAAATCACCATTCAAAGTTACACGTTCTTACAAGCCAAAAATGGGCTTTGAACAAAGGGCAACTAAAGCACCAGCAGCAGACGAACTCGCCTCACAAATGGAAAAAACCCTTAATGAGACCTTAACTGCACTTGAAAAGGCAAAAACAAATATGAAGAAACAAGCAAATAAACATTGCTCTACAGCTCTGCTTTACTCCATTGGCAACAAAGTCTGGCTTGCAACAGAAAATCTTAAACTTACTTGCACTTCCAAAAAGCTTATAGAAAAATGGCTCAGACCATATGAAATTACCGAAGTCATTGGCTCTAATGCATACAAACTTTGTTTACCCAAATCTATGAAGATTCATCCTGTTGTCAATGTGTCACAACTCAAACCTTACAAAGAACGGTTACCTTTACAAAAGGCAGAAAAACTGGGACCAGTTCTCGTGATAGACGAAAGAGAATCCGAATATGAAGTTGAGTATATCGCAGACTCTCATTTCAAACACAACCACTTGGAATATCTAGTCCATTGGCATGGTTACTCTGACGAGGATCACACTTGGGAACCCATCTCTAATTTATCCCATGCACAACATGCTATTCAGGATTTTCATCATTCACACCCCAATGCACCTCACAAAATCAATCTTACTCAAGCCAAGTTCTACGATCTCTTCCAATTTTGTGGAAAATCTATACCAGAAATCGTGGACATTCATTTACCCTTTGACTGACTTGATGTTGATCTTTAAGGTTTGCTGGGATGACAAACTTTAGAGAGGAGGACATGTTACGAAACTATATTTTTCTCCACATTTTTCCACATTTTTCCAAGGGCTTATTTGCTCTACAATACTCACTCGCACCATGGAACTTTAAGCAGTAGCGAAGTCATGCTTACATAATGTCACAGTCACGTTTCTTATTAGGATGTAGTGCCTCTTAGTGAGTACCTCCCTAATATGGACATGCATCTCAAGATCTGCCACATCATGACGTGTCAAGCCTCATGTCATCACAGCCTCATGACTATACTTCCATTCTGCCACATGCCACATGCTTCTCTTCCATCCCATGGCTATGTATCATGACTCACAACCCTAGACCCTCATCTAGGCTATGCTTGCATATATGGCAACTACCAATAGCACTAAGCTCTCTTATCTATAGAGGTTAGGTTAATCTAGATCTAGCCACAACATGTACATACAAATGAAATGTATATAAGAAGGGCTCAAGCCTGGGAAACCCCAGTCTTGTTCTTTTCCCTTTACCACCATCTTCATCAGTGCTAGAGGCAGAGTTATTCTCTCAGCAACTCAAATATCTCTAGAAACCATCTAGGACTTTCACAGTCTTAGCTCCTACCCTTCCAGCCTTCGGGTAGTTCTCTTACTTGTTCTCGCAGGGTAAGTAGACCCCTTGGTTGGGTAGTTGCTTTACATAGTGCCAAAAAAATTCCATCAATACCTCAAGATATTCTCAAAGAAGGAATTGAAATGCATGCCAATTAGAAAACCATGGGATCACGGCATTGATCTAAAGGAAACGTTTAAGCCAAAGAAAGGACGAATTATTCCCCTTTCAGAAATTGAACAAAAAGAAGTCTCCGACTTTGTAGACAATCAGCTTGGAAAAGGTTACATCCGACCCTCTAAATCACCTCAGACATCACCAGTATTTTTCATACCAAAGAAAGATAGATGAAAATGGATGGTCCAAGATTATCAATACCTTAATGAGCATACCATCAAGAACAACTATCCACTCCCTTTGATATCCCAACTCGTCAATAAACTCCGAGGATTGAAGCTCTTCACAAAAATGAATCTTCGATGGGAATACAACAATATTCAAATCAAAGAAGGAGACAAATGGAAAGCCGCATTCGTATGTCACCAAGGAGCCTTTGAGCCACTCGTGATGTACTTTAGACTCACAAATTCCCCAACTACATTCCAAACTATGATGAATGACATCTTTGCCAACATGGATGATACAGTTGTCGTCTATATCGATGACATCATGATCTTTGCCAAGATGGACAATAAAGAAGAACACAACAAAATAGTGCTCGAAGTTCTCAGATGTCTTGAAGAAAACGACTTATTCGTCAAACCAGAGAAATACACATTCCGTTCAAAGGAAGTAGATTTCCTTGGAATGGTTATTACCCCTGAAGGAATCAGGATGGAAGAAGACAAGGTCAAGGAAATAATCGAATGGCCAATCCCAACTACAGTCAAGAAGGTCAGAAGTTTTCTAGGCTTAGCCAACTTCTACAGAAGATTCGTGCAAGACTATGCCAAAGTTGCAAGACCTCTTCATGATCTCACAAAGAAAGATACACCCTTCCATTGGGATAAACCTGAACAAGAAGCCTTTGACATACTCAAACTCCTATTCACATCTGCTCCCATCCTTGCATTCCCTGACAATGACAAATGTTTCAGACTTGAAACAGATGCATCAGACTTTGCTACAGAAGCTGTATTATCCATCAAAAAGGAAGGACAATGGTATCCTGTCACATATTCCTTGCATGCAATGACACCAGAAGAAAGAAACTATCCCATTGCAGACAAAGAAATGCTTAGTGTCATCCGAAGTCTAGAACAATGGCATCATTACCTAGAAGGAGCTCGAAAAGAATTCGAAATCTGGAATGACCACGCCAACCTACAATGGTTCATGAAAAGACAAGACCTCAATCGTCGTCAAGCATGATGGGCACAATATCTTTCCTGTTTCTATTTCAAATGGCTTCACAAACCAGGAACCACTATGGGAAAACCTGATGCCTTATCATGAAGAGAAGACCATGCAGTTGGCATTGAAGACGATAACAAGCAAACCCTTGTCATCAAACCTGAATCCATTGGACACACAATCGTTATCATAGAAACAGAAAACAAAAACATAAAAAACAAAATAAAAGAAAAATACAAAATAGTAACAAATAACAAAAGAGGACAAATAGAAGTGCTGGAAGATGAAGAACTCAGGGCTGAGATTGTTTGACTCCATCATGATACTCCAATTGCAGGACATCCAGGCATCGCACGCACCACAGAGCTGCTACAGTAAAGCTATACATACCTGGCCAGGAATGACCTCATATGTACATGCAAGAATACATCTTGCATTACAACAAATGTGCAAGACACAAAGGAACAAATAAAGCAACACCAGGAAAACTCCAACCCTTAGAAACTCCTCAAGGGCCTTGGCAAGACATATCCATGGATTTCACTACAGATTTACCCCTATCCCACAGATCAGATTCCATCCTAGTCATTGTTGATTGCTTCTCAAAAGAAGTCGAATTCATTCCTTGCACAAAATCTATATCTGCAATCAACACTGCACAACTCTACTTGCATCATGTATGGAAAATCCACGGCATTCCCCAATCCATCATATCTGATAGAGGACCCCAATTTGCATCACAGGTCATGAAAGACTTATGCAAATGCTTAGGGATTAAACCTCACATTTTCACCGCATATCATCCTCAAACAGATGGACAAATGGAATGAATGAACCAAGACTTACAACAATATCTTTGTTTATTCACTTCAGAACAACAGGATAAATGAGTAGATTGGCTACCAATCGCACAATTCTCATACAACACAAAGTGACAATTAGCCACTCAAAAATCACCATTCAAAGTTACGTGTTCTTACAAGCCAAAAATGGGCTTTGAACAAAGGGCTACAAAAGCACCAGCAGCAGACGAGCTCACTACACAAATGGAAAAAACCCTTAACAAGACCTTAACTGCTCTCAAAAAGGCTAAAACAAATATGAAGAAACAGGTGGATAAGCATCACTCTACAGCTTCACTTTACTCCATTGGCAACAAAGTCTGGCTCACAACAGAAAATCTTAAACTTACTCACGCTTCCAAAAAGCTTACAGAAAAATGGCTCAGACCATATGAAATTACCAAAGTCATTGGCTCTAACGCATACAAACTTCGCCTACCCAAATCCATGAAAATTCACCCTGTCGTCAATGTGTCATGACTCAAACCCTACAAAGAATGTTTACCCCTGCAAAAGGCAGACAAACCAGGACCAGTTCTTGTGATAGACAAGAGAGAATCTGAATATGAAGTTAAGTACATTGCAGACTCTCGTTTCAAATGCAATCACTTGGAATATCTAGTCCATTGGCATGGTTACTCTGACAAGGATCACACTTGGGAACCTGTCTCTAATCTATCCCACACACAAGATGCTATCCAGGATTTTCATCAATCACATCCCAATGCACCTCACAAAATAAATCTTACTCAAGCCAAGTTCTACAATCTCTTTCAATTCTGCAGAAAACCTATACCAGAAATCACAGACAATCGATTACCCTTTGACTGACTTGATGTCAATCTTTAAGGTTTGCCAGGACAACAAACTTTAGGGAGGGGGACATGTTATGAAACCATATTTTTCTCCACATTTTTCCACATTTTTCTAAGGGCTCATTCATTCTACATACTCACTTGCACCATGGAACCTCAAGCAGTAATGAAGTCACACTTACATAATGTCATGGTCATGTTCCTTATTAGGATGCAGTGCCTCTTAGTGAGTGCCTCTCTAATACAGACATACATCTCAAGATCTGCCACATCATGACATGTCAAGCCTCATGTTACATCATAGCCTCATGGCTATGCTTCCATTCTGCCACACACCACATGCTTCTCTTCCATTCCATGGCTATGCATCATGACTCACAACTCTAGACCCTTATCTAGGCTATGCTCGCATATATGGCAACTACCAATAGCATTAAGCTCTCTTATCTCTAGAGGTTAGGTTAATCTAGATCTAGCCACAACATGTACATATAATACGAAATGTATATAAGGAGGGCTCAAGCCTGGGAAACCCCAGTCTTGTTCTCTTTCCTTTACCACCATCTTCATCAGTGCTAGAGGCAGAGCTATTCTCACCGCGACTCGAATATCTCTGGAAACCATCTAGGACTTTTACAGTCTTAGCTCCTACCCTTCCAGCCTTCGGGTAGTCCCCTTACTTGTTCTTGCAGGGTAAGTAGACCCCTTGGTTGGGTAGTTGCTTCAATCTCACTCTCACCCAGCATTAACAAGGCATTGATACTTGGCACTGCTGAGCAACAACATACTACTGCTGCAGTTGCAGTAGTGTCACAACAATCACAGTTCTTTTTTTGATTGTTGACCTCCTCGCTATCTGATCTCAAAATGTTCCGCTTCGTCACTTATATTATCTTTCATGGACTATTATTGCAGAGATGACTCACATAACTGGAATACCTACCTAGATCGCAGGTCGTGTCATTACAATGGACACTCACATTGCATTTTTTTAATTCAGCATTTTTATGATACCCTTTCATCCTCCTTACCCCTCAGGCCAGCTGACACCTCCCGACATCCTTGATTTCATCTACTGGCCATGCCGTCCATTCTCGGTTCTATAAACCTACTCGATGGTTAGCTTATGGCTAGCTGTTCACCCAACCACTTCCAGAGCTGGAGTTGTTAGACCTCTACATGGTCAACGAGAGATTTTAACCTTCGACTGAGGGAGGTGCTCACGAAGAGACGCAACGTCCTCAGGCGGAGAGTTACTGAGGAAGATATAACGATGGATCTCCACATGGAGGGACTAGGACCTTGAGGCAAACAGCTCTCGAGGGGATCAAGTCGAACAAGAAGTGAGGTAAGATTCAGAAGAACAAGATCGGACTTTACAAAGGGTTTGTCTACAGGTATTTATACTAGTACCGCTGATCGAACATCATGGAAGGACGAAGAACAATATTACGTACTCTGTGGGGATTGGGGATATGTAGATAACATAAGAGAGTTATCTAGTGGAGGCGATAGTCCATGAGGAAAAGGAAAAGTAAACCCTGGTTGGTTGGATGGGAAGAGCAGAAGAAGAACAACCTAGGGATCGAGAAATAGTACGCAATAAGAAAATGGACCTACGATGAGTAACCATCGAGTAGGGTAAGAGTGATGAGCTCCAGTCCATATACGTCTCCAAGTAAGAAGGGTGATCAGAAAGAGACGGGGAAAAAGGAAATCGATCGTAACATTACCCCTCTCATACAATCGAGACCCAGGCTCGATAAACACATTGCCAGCCAGAATAGGATTAATGTGCTCCACGAGTAAAGATGTTCTCGGCTTGTTCAGGAGTAAGATGTTCAACTGGACAATTGTCGAAGATATGCCCTGTGGAATTACAAGTGCTACACCTGTGAAAAGGACAAAAGCGGGGTCCATGTCCCCAATGTCGACAAAAGTTGCATTGGAGGCGGAGACACATATGCGAAGGGTGGCCTGGGGCGGAGCGGTGGCAGTTAGGGCAGGTGTAGAGGGGGCAGTCTTCTCTATAATGTCCAAGACCATGACACCGAAAGCATTCGGTCTTGGCGGTAGCTGGGTGACGAGGGAAGTAGTCAGGTAAAGTTTGAACGGGAGAGGCAAGGATGGTCTGGTCGGGGTTGATTCGAATATGCGTAGCATTGATGGCCGCCCGAGCATGTTGGACAGTTTCCTGACTTACTCCAAGATCAGCGGCGATGACAGCGTTGATTTCATCACTGGGTAGAGGCCCTTCGTTGAAGAGGGTGGAACTGTCATCTTCAGTTTCAGAGGAGGGAGGAGATGACAGGCAGGAAGCTAGTGTAGGTTCTACTCGAGGAGGAGGTATAGGGAGAGGAATATTGGACCATCTTCTGACATGGGCAGATTGATTGACGTAGTGTTCATGATCAGCGCGAGGAAGGGAGAGGAATACTCGACGAAAGACGGGGTAAGTGATGGGGGCAGGAATGAGAGCGATCAAAGTGTGGAATCCGTGAAAATGGAGGGTGGTTAGCACTCGTTGGGAGGTAGCAGCGAGGGCGAGGCGGATGGGAACATCTAAGGTGGGAGAGGTAGTGCCTGGTTCGGGGAGGTAAAAATGTTGAAGGCAAGCTAGCTTGTGGAAAACGCGAATGAGTTCTTGGGTTACTAAGTCCTCATTGTAGAGTGGGAGGTCGTCGAGAGCGCGGACGCAGGTGGGACTTTCGAGTACTGTGGCATAAAGGGTGTAGATGGATGCTAAGGGAAGAAATGTAGGCTGCACTTGCCAAGATTGGATGGCAGAGGTGGTTGAATTGGAGGAGACTGAGGACAAAGAGACTGGTGACAAAGGGGAAGACATGGAAGGCGTTCGGAAGGATAGCGTTGATTAGTTCAAGGATCATCTACCGGGGGGTACTTCACATAGAGACGCCTCGTCCGGTGTGATCTGGGAGGTATTAGTCGAGGTGTTTGAGTCGTTTATAGGTTGAAAGGATATGAGAGGCATGTTTAAGGTTTATCTCGGGTTCCCAGGTGTTTTCCAACGAAGGGTATCCCTTCCATGCGGTCAGGTACCTTCGCTGTCGTCCGTTGCCTCGGTGACCGATGATCTGATCAACTTCGTATTCTTCTTCGGTTTCTATAAGGTCTGGTGGCGGTCAGGAGAAGTTAGGGCCATGGGTTGTGGTCTCTCGGTAACTAGACAACAAAGAGGCGTGAAATGTGTCGTGTATCTTCCATGTGGGTGGAAGTCGGAGTCGGTAGACAAGGGGTGATAGTACCTGGGTAATTTCAAATGGTCCGTGGCGTTTGGGAGCTAGTTTTCTAGAAGGGTATGGGAGACAGAGATGAGTCGCTTCCAGCCAAACCTTGTTACCAACTTTCCAGGGGGTGAACTGCTTTGAGGTACATTGAGTCATGATGAGTCTGGCTGAGTCATGCGCAGCTAGTGCTTCTTTTCGGGCTTCTTCGAGGGATGAAAGTTGATCCTCTAGTTTGGCCACGAAGGTTTTACCAAGAGGTGGGTATGCTCTGGGTTCGTAACCAAGCATGAGCGAGAATGGAGATTTTTTTGTGGAGCTGTGTGGAAGGGAGTTATGGTGGAACTCAGCGGTGATAAGGGCTTCGGCCCATTTGTGGGGGAAATCTGTGCAAAAGATCTGAAGGTAAGTTTCAAGTTTCTGATTGGTTCGTTCGGTTTGTCCATCTGTTTGAGGGTGGTAAGCCGTGGATAGTTTGACATCATAGTGGAGGAGACGAGCGAGTTCTTTAGCGAATGCTGAAGCGAACTGAGGGCCTCTGTCAGATATGATAGAGTCGTGGAGTCCAAATCACTTGAAAACATGGTGGAAAAAGAGTTCTGCCACCTTCGCTGCGTCGATGGTTTTGTTACAGGGGATGAGGATCACCCCTTTACTAAGCCCATGGTCGACCACGACCATGATAGAGTCGAAGCCTGCGGAGAGTGGTAGATCAGTAATGAGGTCCACGGAGATCTGTTTGAAAGGTAACGTAGAAGTGGAAGTAATGGGATTAATAGGTGGGGAAGTGGGGTGCATATTGACTTTGTTCTGTTGGCATATGCTGCAGCTGGAGACAAAGTTAGTAACGTAAGTAGAGAGACCAGGCCACCAAAAGTCTTTTTCAATGACATTTTTCATACGAAATTGGCCTGCATGGCCCGAAGTGGGGGAGGAATGTAGAAAAGATAACAAAGAGTGACGTGCAGAAGGTGGTACATAGAGACGATTTCGAAAGTATAAGTGGCCATTGTCGAATGACCAGTCGGCCAGGGAAGAGCGAGAGAATAACAGAGATTTTTCTTGTAAAGATTTCAGGGCACGGATTACAAAGAGGTCGGATGCAGAGGAGGTTTTGATATGTCGAGCGAGGGTAAGGTCCAGGGCTTGGATAATAACGGGTTCAGGGATGATAGAGGTGTTGGCGTTGTCAAGGGATGTGTCAATAGAGTCTCTTCGAGACAATGCATTGGCTGGGCCCATCTTGGATCCTGGGGTTACCTGCCAAACAATGGAAAAGTCTTGGAGCCAAAGGGCCCATCTAGCTTGTCGACGAGACAACTTCTGAGGATCTTTAATGAACGAGAGATTTTTATGGTCGGTGATGACGGTGATGGGGTGGGAGGTACCCATGAGGTATTGACGCCATTCCTGCAGGGCGAGGATGATGGCGAGTAATTCTCTGTCGTAAATATCATAGTTTCATTCTGCAGGGGCAAGGGTTTTGGAGAAAAAGGCAGTTGGATGGAGGTCGCCATTGACATCCTTTTGCATGAGCACCGCTCCCACAGCGATAAGGGATGCGTCTGTCATGAGCGTAAATGGCTGAGAGATGTCGGGAATCTGGAGGACAGGGGCCAATGAAAAGAGGGCACGAAGTTTGTCGAAGGCGGTTTGTTGAAGTGGGGTCCAGGCCCAAGGTTCATTTTTCTTGGTGAGGAGGTTTAGTGGGGCAACAAGGTGGGAGAAGTTTGGAATGAACTTCCTGTAGAAATTTGCAAATCCCAAGAATGAGCATATCCCTTTGACTGAAGTGGGTGGTTTCCAGTCTTGGATTGCTTTGAGTTTTATGGAGTCCATTGCGATTTTCCTGGAGCCAATGATCATGCCGAGGAATTCCATGCGAGGGGTATCGAAGGTACATTTGGCGAGTTTTATTGATAGGCCATGTTCCCGGAGTCGTTGTAGGACCAAGCGGGTGCGTTTGTGATGGAGTTCGATATCATCTTTGGTGTGGATTCCAAGATCGTCCATGTAGATTTTTAGCCAACGTTCTGCGATGTAGTTGGCGAAGATATGGTTCATGAAGGTTTGGAACGTAGGGGGAGCATTTGAGAATCCAAAGAACATCACTGTTGGCTCGAACAGTCCTAGGGGGGTGATAAACGCTGCTTTTCATTGGTCTTCCTCCCTAATTCGAATGTTGTTGTACCCCCATCTGATGTCGAACTTGGTAAATAAGTTTGACAGTTGCATGTCGTCCATGAGGTCAGAAACTCGGGGGAGTGGGTAGGCATTTCGAATGGTGAATGAGTTAAGGTATCAGTAATCTTGGCATGGACGAAGGGTGCCATCCTTCTTTGGTACGAAGAAGAACGGGGAAGCTTGTGGGGACTTCGAGGGGATGATGCGACCTGTGGTCAGGTGTTCCTTTATGAATTCTTCGCATGCAACTCGTTCTGCTGGATTAAGGGAATAAATTTTAGCAATTTTTGGATGAAACTGGGGGTTGAGTTCAATGACATGGTTATAGGGGCGATGGGGTGGAAGTTGTTGGTGCAAGCATTCGGAGAAGACGTCTTCGAAATCGCTGCACCACTCAGGTATGGATTGGATTTTTGGTCGGTCCAGTTGAGCCAGTTGGGTTGAGATAGTGATTTTATTGATTGATTCGGTGGGTTGATGGGGGTACTCACGAAGAGATGCCACGTCATCAAGCCATCGTTGTCTTTTGGCTAATCTTTGTGAGGTTTTTATGTCTGCGTCGAGTCCTAGATATCGAAGCATGTATTTCTCTGGGAGGGTGTGGTCAAGGGGTATGACATTGGAATCAGGTAGACATAGGGTTTGTTTTACCCAATCAATGGATGGATTCCAAGTTTGAAGCCAGGTCATTCCAAGGATGATCTGGGGTTTTCTGAGATGAACTACCATAAATTTGATGGTTTCCGTGTGCAGACCTATCGTCAAAGTTAAGGATGTGGTCCATTGGATGTTTCCTTTCATGTTGGGAGTTCTGTCAACGTTTCGGGCAAGGATGGGATTTGGGAGTCGTTTAAGTGATGGTTTAAGGCGAGGAATGAATCGGGGATCTATGAAGTTTCTGGTGGCTCCACAATCGATGAGGGCAGAGGTTTCGACGGTTTGGTGATTAGAGGACAATGAAACAGGGAGACGAAGCGTTCTTTCATTGGGCAATCCTACTAATACTGAGGCTATGTTTTGAGAAGCGTACATCGAGGAGGCTTCTCTCTCTAAAAATCCAATGTTTCTAATGAAGCAACGGCTTGTTCTTCAGCAGGTTCTTCGAAGCAGAGTTTGAGAGTTTGGAGTACCTCCTCTTCCGTCTTTCCTTGGGTTTGGAGGGTTTGGACATATGTTTCGATAGCAGATGGGATGTGCCTGGTAGGAGCACGGTTGAGAATGGATTCCACATTGGTGGGGGTGATTGGTGTGGCGGTGGTGGTGGTGGTTCTTAGATTCTGAGGGCGAGGGGTGGGTGCACTTCCTCGACATTCTGTGGTACTATGTCCGGGTTTCCTGCATCTAAAGCAGAGTCTAAGTTTGATGCATCGAGCTCATTCGGTGGGGGTGAGCTTCCTGGGGAGGGCCATGAGCGCATCAACGTCCATGGCATTGGGGTCTCTGGTGGTATTATGAGGGGTAGAGAAAAATGGGGTTCCTTGTCGTCCTTTGAGGGCTAGAATGTGCATCTTCTGAGCGTGGAAGGTCTTGGCTTGATTGATCCATCCGGTGATGGAATCGGGAATGGTGGACATCGAGAGGATCATTGTGGTGAGCTGCTGGTCCAACCCAAGCGAAAATTGGTTGATGAGGGTGTTCTGGTCTATGATTCCACCCTTGGCAGCTAGGTTCTGAAAGTCGGTGATATATTTTTGGAAACCATCGTCGCGTTGTCCTCCCAGAAGGTGGATGGCTTTCTGTTGGAGACGACCAAGGTTGTGTCGGGCGGTGACCTTAATGTCGAAGGGAAAGAAGGTGGTTTTGAAATTTTCGACTAACTTGTTGAAGGTTTTCTCATTGGCAGGGATGGCAGTATTAGCTATCTTGTCATACCACATTTCGGAGAAGGAGATGCCTCGTCCTTTTCCCATCTTGTTAAGAGTGGTCATAAGTTTCTTGTTGTCTGTATCGTATAGAGTGGCGTTGACAGAGAAGTAGGCCTTCATAGCCTTGATCCATCGCATGGCGTCAGTGGGTTCGCCGGAAAAGTCAGCAGGGAGAGCCGCTTTGAGTTCTGGGGTTGCCATGGTTACTGGGGTTGGGGGATGAGCGATTGGTGACTGTGGTCGAGGTGGGGTACGTGGGTTTACTGGGATGAGGATGGACGATCCTCCTGGGAGTACAGCGGTAGAGGGTTGTCTGACGGATGATGGAACGAAAATGTT
>JBBPLW010000370.1:0-17264 GCA_038089995.1 Tylopilus balloui
TCCAGGGCTACCAAACCCAAGCCACCCAAATTCGCTCGCACGGCTAGCGTTCGGAAGCTACGCGACATGGACGTGTCTGAAGGCAAGGGCGACGCGGAGAGACGAATGGCCAAAGTTGTTCGTGCACAAGGTCGGATGTCGAAGAAAGGGGGAAAGATGATGAGTAGCGGGACGGACGAGTTTCAGATCGCATCAGGCGCTTCACTGGAGAAGCTCGTACACGGACACCGCGCATAATTACCTTTGTCCGCGTCGGGAGAAGCCCAGGCGGGATGGCACTCGGGTCGAGGGGACCACCACGCTCGGTTCCATTGCGACGACCCGCTGAAGCGTACCTACCATTCAGCTGTAAGGTTTGGTTCGGACCTGATAAACTAAACTTTAGTTGGGGAACGTACAAAGCGCAAAGCTATCTCGCGCCGACCTCTTCCCTGGTTCCACGCACATCACTTGGTTCGGTTTGCATGCTTATTACCAGGTTTCTCCGGTATCTCAACTCGTCGACTCTCAGGCTGTAGAGCAGGCGAGCTCAGCGTTTGTCAACGGCCTTGTCCCACCGCTCGCGCAGTGTATCTGAAGTGCCGCAAAAATCACACGCAAGAACTGTCGTCATAACTAGGTATTCTATCTCGAGCGACAATCTCATCAGAACTCGGCCCCCTATGCCGCACACTGGAACCAGGTTCGAGCACGCCTGCAAAGAACTCGGGGACCCAACCCGAATCAAAGACCGATCGCATTCGTGTCCTGGGCCAAAGTCACCGGTTGAACCAGTGCAACGTCAATCGGACGCTCTTGATTTCCTGAGAGGCTATTCATTGACATCCTCGTCGACACTGCACTTGCGATCATTACATCCGATGGGTTCCACTGCTCATCGACACCAACGCCCCGACCGACACGCCTCGACTGATCAACCAAAAAAAAAAACCGAAAGTCCTTGATAATTGTACCGTCAGCGCGAGCGTGTGCGATGATTGAAAAGTTCGCGTTGGAGTGAGCGATGGAAATGCACCCACCGTATCCGCTACGGTCGGCTGCAATAAAACATTAGCGACTACGCCTAGCCCATCCCATCGTCCATCATAGGCGATCGACCAAGATCGGAAAACTTGGGTATTTGAAGGAGTCGCATCGCGCTTGAGGAGTCTTCCGTCGTCACAGGCGGTACAGAGCTCCACGATCCAGCTGCACTGTAAATAGTAAAATCGTTTGTAAATATTGTTGAAAACAATCTAATTTTTCAGTGGTTGTATTAGTCTGTACGGTGGAAGACCTATCTGCAGGATCCAAGTATTCACCACAGTACGACAGAATCCAGTTATCACTGGTTCGCCATGCAATGGACCTGCATTGCATAATCACAGGGCTCTCATTGGCTCCCGAAACTTAATGTGTTCCTTGTTTCCTCCACGTATGTAAGTGATGCATGTAGGCCACGGCATCTGGAAACAATTCACTCCAGGTCTGTGATTCCCATCAACGGCAGAAGTTGCTGGGCATCAGTCGACAAGACAAACCGTTCTGAGGGTCGTATGTCGCCTGACGTAAAAGTGCACGAGTCTGATTACCATTTATGGAAACTTGAAGAATGGATGGGAAAGACAGAACCAGAGTCCCTGACCTGACACGCTGCTTACCACTCGCTCAAGCATGACCTCGCTGAACTATGTCGAGCCCCCAAACAGCAATCTGGTGGGTTCAACCGATCACTTCAAATCGCCGTCCATGTGCTGACTCGCGTTTAGATTTGTTGCATCTGCCAGTAAGTGAAACGTGCAATGGCTGAGTTGCTCAGTCTCAGATTCACCTCGACGTACGCCAGCGCTCCGTTCGTGAACCCAACGTCCACCAGGTCATGTATGCACACCTTCTGTCACGAGTGCGTCGTAGAAGCAGTCAGACATTCGCCACATTGTCCGATTGATCGCTCTCCACTCGCCATGGAAGATTTGGCACCGGCGAATCCCATCGTGAAACATGTGCGTCTCACGTCCTTCTTTCCACGGCATTTTCCCATCTGAATACACACGCGTGTCTAGCTCGTGGACGAACTCATTGTAGAGTGTCCTCTGCGGAGCGCCGGCTGTCCGCACACATGTCAAAGGCAATTGTTAGAAGGTCACACGAAGGATGCGTGCCAATATGTCACAGTACCGTGCTCTGAAGAGGGCTGTGATCAGACGATCTTGAGAAAGGATCACGGAAAGCATGCAGATGTGTGTGTCCATCGTTCGACCGAATGCGACGGATGTGGTGTTTCTGTGAAATATTCCGATTTAACCGTGGGTCGCCGTTCTTTTTTTAACTTTCCGGGTCGGTGGCTTGAGCTCTTTTTTTTTCGGAAAGTCAGGATCATCATTCGAAATGTTCCTCAAAGACTGCGGCATGCTCCTTTTGCGCGGTAGAAATTCTGCGACCCGATTTGCAGGAGCACATGGCTACGTGTTCCGAAGTTGTCATTCCTTGTCCACATGCCAATAATGGCTGTTCCTGGGCTGGTCCACGTCGCGAGTTATCAGAGCTCCACATCTCTGCGTGTTCGTATGAATCAATGAAGGGCTTCCTCGCTATTCACGGCGCCCGGGTCTCAGCCCTCTCCGCGGAGAACACTGCTCTCAGACAAAGGGTTCAAGCATTGGAGGGTGTCCTGCACCTCATGCAACGCGAGCTGCAGTCGTTCAAAAACATATTGGGACCCTGGTATCACTCCGACGTGCAAAGAACAAGCCGTACAGACGTTCGTCAAGTTCACGTTCCCGAAGATAGCAATCTACAAGGTTTTTCCGGACCCTCGCTTTCCAGGACTGCTGTCCAGCGTGCACGGGTACCCCCATCTCCTGATCCATTCGATACTATAGATGCCGAACAGGATACTGCCACTGCGTTTTTCCTCCCTCCTGAAGCCTTTTTCGACAGCCGGATTCATGCGCATTCTCGCACGTCAGGCAATTTGCTGGACATTCAGTCACACCCCGGGCAGCGCTCGTTGCTACTCACACCTGTTGCACCCCTGAACCTGAGCACGTCCCTCGAGGGATCCTTTGTAGGCCTGCGAGATTCTATAACTGCAGTAGCTGCATCTGTTGATTCCCTGGCACGCCGTAATGAGATTGCACTCACGAACGAGAACATGCGTATCAATGAAGAACTCGGCTCACTGAAATATGCAGTGCACGGCATTCGCCTTCAGGTGTGTCCTCGTTCCATTCTTTAGAACGCATCTTTCGCCGTCGTTAAGCCGGCGAGTTCATTGCTCTTTTTTTGTTCCACCGATGATCTGTTTACGCTCGCTTATCTTGGTCTTATCTCGACCGTCCCTGAACAGCTACACCGTCTCATGATGGACAGGAACGCTCTAGTTACGGGACGCATGGGCGAAACGAGCTCAGCAATGACTGTACCTGTCCCCATACCTGCACCGGCACCACCTGTTCAGCCGGTTTTTCACCCTCCCATCATGACACCGCCGTTCCCGCCAGCTCCTGGGACGAAGCTTTAATTTTCGAAATAAACCGTCCGACGCGTGTTGTCAACGTCGCCCTGTCATTTTGTCACATACATAATAACGAAGACGAAGAAACGGGCGTTTTCGCGAGAAGCACCCCCGGTGACATTTTAAATTGCCTATTGTATCCGGTCCGCTCGAGTGGGGTATCCTTTTTCGTGCGCAGAACCACATTGCGAGCGACACGGTACCCGCGAGACAGCTACTGCTACGTCGATTTCGATTTCTTCTTTTCGTTCCCAGTTCGTGTTTTGAGGGGGAGTTCTTGGGCTGAGAACACGAGAGAAGTTGTTTTCTTGTTTTTTCGCTTTCGCGTATGATGTGTAGATCTGGTCCGGCTCACTGGATCTCAATCTAATTTTCTTTCTGGCTGACGTGGGTGTTCGACGGGCATACCCGGCGACCTCTGGATGATCTTTCCCCCCCTTGTGTTACTTTTCGAGTACGTACACCCCAGACGGGGATATTCAAGCTTCAAGCTTCAAGAGCGTACCGAACGCCGAACAAAACGGCGCGCGTCAGACGTTCCGAGTTCGTCGAGTGAAACAAGAATGAATCACGAGTCTCGTAATGACATGTCACTTCCTTTCTTCTCGATCCCGATCACGGCTGCTGTTACCAAGTGCACTCGAAAAAAAAAAAAAAAAAAAGAGTCCAGGTGTTTTTTCTTTTCCAATAGGCCCCGACGCCCACCGCCCCGGCGCGCCGACAAGAATATCCTCGCTTGTCCTTCGCTCTCCCAACGTCGGACCACAGCTTATCCAGCGGATCGGGTTGCCAAGGGAGACCGAGCGCTGGCTACCCCACCCGGTCACCGGCCGTCCGTAGCTAGGCGACCCAGCATTGCCACGGATTTGAATTTGGGCAGTCTGTCAGAGGCTCTCTCACCGATCTTGATCGCGCTGGACTCATCCAAATCCAAATCCGTCTCCAAAAAAAAAAAGGGGGGAGGGGAGGGGGGGGGGGGGACGAGGGCCCAGAATGGCGCTCTCGCCAAGGACGGGGCGATCCGGACATACGGCCCCCGGGCGCGCGCGGGGCCTGCGACATGTCCCGCGCTGGCCCTCTCGCTCGCAGATCTGACGCTCGGCCGCTACACGACGTGACGGGCCCGGATCTCATGCACGATGTCGGGCTGAGACCGAGCGCTCAGCGTTCCTTTCCCGCCGCCCGAAAAGAAACAGGGGCGTAGTACGAACGTGCGCTGCCGAGCCGTTCTGTTCATTTCGTTTTTTCGATTTGATCTCCCGATAGGTCTTTTCAAAGTCGGAAGGAGGGGCGGGAAGCGACTGGTCTGCCCAGCCCCGCCCAGGGCCAGGGCCGCCGACCGGCGAGACGACGCGGGGGAACGACAACACGCCCGAACGGCACAGACCACCGATGCGGGGCTGACCGTGGTTGGCCGGCCGTACCGTCGATCGCTTTCTGACGGGGCCTCTGCCAGGCATGGGCTTGGCAAGGATTCCCGCGTCCCCCCATGAATATGATCCGGTCCGCTTCAAACGTTTTTCCAGTGCTTTGTGTCCCTGATCTGAGCGGAAAAGAAGAAAAGAAAAAAAAAAAAAAGGTGACTAGTGACTCGTCAACAGGGTGACAATCGCGCGATCACGCGGGCGTGCGCGCCGCGCCATCGCCGGTCGCCCCTGGCAGGCCTGGCCCTTTCGTTCGATGCGATGCTGACCTATTCGGTTCCGTCGCTCGTAACCAGCAGAGCGGTCCCCCCTTTGTGTCCCACAGAACAACAAAGAGATTTGTAAAGCGAAAACAAGGAAAGAGACGGTGACACCGATGCCCACCCAAACTCGGAAACAATACCGCGTGCATTATACTAGGTACAATATTAGGAAGGGAGACCCCAAGTATCACGTTTTAGAGTAGACCGGCAAGACAATAAAAAGAACAAAGAATGAGAGACGAGCAGACGTTTTTGAGGGAGAGGAATGAGTCAATGAAACGAAGAGTTGCCAGGCCCTATGATGGAAGAAAAATATGACGGATAAACAAATATGGGAGATGAGCAAAGGAATGTGGTCAGCGAGTGGTCCGACAGCAGAATAGCGAGTCTCGAGATCGATGGGCAAGCAAGCAAAATAGCAAGGAACTCCAAACGGAAAATGAGACCGTGACACATGCACGTCCTATGGACAGCATGCTGAATCGTTTTTGTCACGGATGAAAAGGGGAAAGAATGCATGCAACTAAAAGTGATATAAAATGCCAACGAAGAGCGAGTACTGACCAAGATGGGCACCGCAAGAAATGAGATGTTGATAAAAGGAGAGACGAAACCAGATCCAAACAAGTCGCCCCAAGGAATGCATCGCAAAGTCGCAATAAATGACGTGAAAACCGAGCACAACCCGACCAGATGAGTACCTTTTTTTTGGTTGCTAGCCTCAAGTGAAAGGTGGGAATGGCTCTTGCCCGTGACCAGCAGCATAAGTGTACTCGCCCATAGGGGATCCGTAGCTCGATACGTTGGTATGCGGTACACTCATAGTACTCGGCACTCCTTGGAAGGTCCCTTCGGGCGAGAATTGCAACTGGGTGGATTGCTGTTGTTGTCCCGACCCAGGGACGAAAGGCGATTCTCCAGAGGGCGAGAACCCGGGTTGGGATGCGAATCTGCTGCCGTGCGAATAGGATTGCTGTGAAATCGCCGGCAGAGCAGAGGACGCCTGAGCCTCAGAAGGTGACGTTGAATAAGGACCTTGTGGCTCGAGATGGCTCTGGACGTAGATGTGAGGGAGGGGTTCTTGGGCTTGTATGCTTCCACGGCGAGTTGCTGCGATCTCATCGTTTTCCGGAACCTGTGGGAGCTTAAATGGGCGGTCAAGGAATCGATACGAGAACGAGAGTGACGAGTCGCCTACAGAGCCGTAATCGTAGATACCTTCGCTCCGTAACGCAGACGGCGCAGATTCTTTGACTTGTTGAACGAGCGGGCTCGTTCCAGGCGAGGCTGTGGAGGCAGGGGAAATGTATCCCCCGATCGCATCAGATAAATGTTCTTGCCGGCCAAGTTTGTCCCGGTAGGCGAGGCCGGCAGCTGTGCTCAGCTGTGCCTCGTTGAGAGAACCCTGACTTGATCGACCAGTCATGTTAAGTCCGGATAAGCGCATTTCGAGATAATTCCCAGACGCACTACGACCGTTTGTACGTCAGACGTCATCGTTTGGAGAAACACGCTCCAACGCTCACCAAGACCCTCGCCTAGTAGATGGATCATACCCAATGTGATCGACTGCCACACAACTGCTCACGTCGGAGAACATAGCGCTCGATTCGCTTCCAGATAGGCTTGCGACAGACCCAAATCGAGACAAACCACTGTAGCTGCCCGAGTCCTCAGTATCTTGGTCCGGCTCCCGTGATCTCGGGAATGACCAGCGTTGCATCTGAGCAATGTCAGGGGATTGCATGGGTACACACGGTGATTCAACTTCCCCAGGAGTAGGTGACGCATTAGGAGGAGACACGGACGACGGGTCGCCAAATTGAAAATCGGGGGTTGGAAGTGGGCCGGGAATGGGTGAAGTGACCGTGCGAGACGAGATGGCGTACAGACGGTTGTCAGAGAACCTGCGCGAGGGAGCCGCCAGTGATTGGAGCGGACCTCCTTCGGGGACAGGAGGGAAGGGAGTTCGTACGGATGCAAAGACTTGGGGTTCTGATGCACGGTGAGAGAGGGTAGG
The DNA here is from genome assembly GCA_038089995.1 of Tylopilus balloui. Taxonomy (NCBI): domain Eukaryota; kingdom Fungi; phylum Basidiomycota; class Agaricomycetes; order Boletales; family Boletaceae; genus Tylopilus; species Tylopilus balloui. The sequence continues at coordinate 7,204 of JBBPLW010000370.1, forward strand.
TCGAGGAAGCGGATATCCGAGGGTGTTGGTTCGAATAGGTCCAATGCCCGGGGGACGCGCCAAGTTGGCAGGTATAGAGCCAGCCGGTGAAAGTGGTGACTTGGGGAGATACAATGCTTCATTTTTTTCCTTGGCGATGCGAGCGAATGGATGATGCATCAAGCGGTAGAAGCTAACGTCCATGGATTTACGTCGGTCAGGATAGTGGGGCGATAGTTGCGTCACGGTCGGCAAAGAACCGCGTCGGGTGGAGTATAAATCAGGATCCTGAGCGGTGAGATCGGACGACCCGATATGAGGAGGAACATCGATGGGTGTGCCTGGGAACCCTGGCCACGATGGAGAGAGCAGTCCAGGGAGGAGCGGAGGCGAGGAAGATATCTTGAGTACTGGGCCGGTAGACGGCTCCACGGGGGGTGGAGCGGACGAGCTGTCATCCTGGGCAGGTTTCTCTGTGGCGGTAGACGAGTTGGAAGAGTCGTTTGGAGAGGTGTCTCTGGGCGGGGGAGACTTTTTCGTGGATGGCGCGGTGGGCGTGTCCTGGTCGGCGGTCACAGAAGCGCGTTTGCGGAGGGCTTTTTCCTTTGCACGCCTAGAAGGTGGGGCGTCAGAGGAACAGCGGGAACGAGACGACGGGGAGTACCTGTTCTGGAACCAAACCTGTGCGAGTCAGGACGCGAGGGGTGAGCCGCGTTGTGTGAGGGAGGGCGAAGCGTACCTGCACTGCGCGGGGGGACATGTCGAGCTCTGCGGCGAGTTTTTTGCGGAGCACAGCATTTGGTTTGGTGTCTCTGCGGAACACGTCCTCGAGAACCTTGAGCTGGTGCCTTGAGGTCCTCTTGCGGTGTTTTACCTCGTTGGGGATGTAGGGGAAGAAAGTCCTGAAATCGACAGACGAGGGGTCGACTCCGGGGGGCATCAAGGAAGGAATGCAAGTACTGGTATACCTTGGCTGGGGGACGACATTGGGGTCCATGGGTGGGTGAGCCGGGATGGGATCGATGTGGATAGAGAATAAGGAGTGAGAAAGGGTGTGAGACGGAAAGGAGGGAGAAATGGGCGGCTTGGCAGACATCCAGGGTCTTATAGTATGAGTTTACGAGGTCCGTAAGAACAACCGACCAGAGCATTCACACAGACGTCCGACCTGAACCCTGAGAGCTTCACGCGAGTACGTCCACAGTGGGGACGGTTTTTTTTTTCCCGACAGGATCTGCCCCGGGCGGATTTCTATCTTGTGTTCCCAGTGGCAGTGAGACCTGTCAATGTCGCGATGGGAGGAAAAGAAAACGGCTCTGCTCGCATCCCGACGACGCCGTTTCAGTTTATGAGATCGAGGTTGCCTCGCTGATCGACTCGCTGCGTATCACCCATATCGATATGATGGCCCAACATCTTCCTAATTCAATGGCCTCCATCACCACCGCGACCGACACGCCCGTCCGTGGATCTCTGGTGCGGGATCATCCTCCCTCTCCTCGGACAGCCTGGGACACGTGCAGTCCAAGTCGTACCTTGCAGACCCGGCGATGCACGCATTATGCAATCCTCTATCGTTCCAATCAACATCGCCATCGTCATCAACGCTTCCGACCCAAGGGAATGGGGCCTTGGAGACCGAGCTGACACGCTTGGCAACGGCGGCGCGCCAATCTCGAGAGCACAGGCCGGTCATTGCCTCTCTCCCTCTGAGCCTGGCTTTCAGACCACCCTGATCTCCAGAAATACCCGTCCTCGAGACCCCCCCTTCTTTCCAAGCCTGGAACGCTCCGCCCGCCCGCCGCTTCTTGCTTCTATCGTCCTCTCTCTTCTCCGTCTGCCTCGCCAAGCCAAGCAGGTGCCACCACGCGCGTCATACCGCCAGACGCGTGTCCCTAGCCCCGCAGTTCCTCGTCCTATTCCTATTCCCATCGCCGCGTATCCAGACCTCGAGATCCCCCTCCAGCCGCATCTCCCAGACGACGCGTCCTCCGCATCCACGGAGAATCCCTCTCCATTTCCCGCGGGAACGGCATTTTGCACCTGTCACCCTCTCGCTCTCCATAACCGGTTGGGCAACCTCGTTCCCGCATTCGAAATCTCGTCTGCCTCGCGCCCTCCTTGGAGCTTTGCTTCCAATGCCATCACCTCGGCGGTGAACGCCATCGTTCGGGAACCCACATGTGCTATTTCCGTCCTCTACTCCTCTCAAAAGACGCCATCATGCATCCACGAGCTGAGCCGAGAAAAAAGGAACATATAAAGGACTACGATGGCATGGCAATCGTGATGTATACAGAACTTGTATACAAGTACTTTGCACCACAAGAAACATCGGACACTAGAAGGAAGAAAAGATGCATCGAGACACTAAACTGAGGTTTAAGAAGCGGTCAGAAAACCCGGGAGTGCATTGCCTCCCCAGAGAGATATGTATATAGAAATGCGGTCATGTACTGTGCAGATAGTTTACCAAGTGTGGATGACGAGTCATAAATGCCGATGGTGTTTGGTCGGGACGATGCGCATGTGTAATGAGTGAGGTATGAGAAAGGTGACCAAGCGGAAGGAATCTTAAGCAAAAAGATATCGTCCCTAGAATATAATGTTATAGTAGCCAACAATGTCCCAAGAACGCAGGAAGTCTTTCCTCCCGTAATATCCAAGATCAGGGATCGCTTCCTTTCATGTGTCGTTGATGCCGGGCCCCGTCAGGGTGGGAATCACGAAGCAGCGGGGGGAAATGAGAGCGCCGATATCATGGACTGAGATCCATCGCAGCATCGTCATCACAATGCGGGACAGTAGTCCGACGGCCGAGGATTTCTTCCAAGAACGTATCCGGGGCACTAGCCAACGGCGATGCTCCAAACACAGAAGACCCTGTCGCCTTGGCCTCTGAATACATTCGTTCCATCTCCAAACGCGCTCGGCGGATAACAGAGTGGGAATGCACTGTCCGGATATCGACACGCTCGGTTGGATCCGTCCTCATCATGCTCTTGATCAGGTCAAACAGTTCCGGGCTACCGTCAAGATCCACTTGACCAAAGTCTTCTTGTCTCAGGCGATGCCACCCGTCTCCCCTACAAAAAGCAACGTTAGCTCACCAGAACACGGGCCGAACCGGGGTGGCATTATTTTACTTACTGATCAGGCACAACGATGTTTGTCGCTGTTTCAAGCATTGTCATGCCAAGACTGCAAGGTAAAGATATGTATAGTCAACCAATGACAGCTGACGTCCGGGCAAACATACCTGAAGATGTCGGCAGCCCTGCCATACGTCCCTTGCAGTACTTCAGGTGCCAAGTACACCTTATCGCCTTCGCGCTCGAACCCTCCCAGCGAGATACCCAGTGGGCTCCCACCACTAGCTCGAGGCCACAGCGACGCCATTCCGAAATCACCAATCTTGAAGCGACCTTCCTGTGTCAAAAAGATATTCGCCGGCTTAAGATCCAAGTGAATGACACCTGACTCGTGAATGAATCGAAGACCCTGAAAAAACAGTCGAGATGAGTGACGTGCCGTTACGAGCTAGACAATGTCTGGGACAGCAGACATAATTTTCGACATGCCCCACTCACGTTACTCAAGTCCGCAAATACTTTCCAAACCCTGGCTTCGTCCAGTCGCGGAAATGCCTTGCCATACTCCCACAGAAAGTGCGCAAGGTTTCCCAGCTCACAGAGCTCAGTTTGGATGAACAGCATCTCGTCCTCTTCCCAGCTATCGATATATGCGAGGACATTCGGATGAGGACCGCCTTCGGCGGCCGCAGTGCGGCACAGGTGCTGTAAGACGTCCACCTCCTCCCGCAGACGCAAGCTGCCAGAGTATGAATGAGCCTCACACGGATATTAAAGAGATGACTGAGGGGCTCGCACCGGTGTCGGGGTCCTTCGAACGGCTTAGAACGTTTGACAGCCGATATATTGTTTGAAAATCCACCCTTCGATCGGACTTTGAGGACTTTACCAAACTCCCCGCTACCGATCTGATCAATCTCTACAAACTCTTTGTCGAAACGACCCAGCTTGTCGTTCCCCGCGGGTGCCATATGCTGGAGGGAGCCAGGGAGTCGTTGTGACCTCGAAGCAGGTGCCTGACATCTTATGAGTGTTGGTGAATTCAATGTAATCACAGAACTATTTGATGAGGATCGAGAACCGTGTTTCTCCAAAGGTACTTGCAGTTGAGTGGTCGCAGCGGAGGATATCCCCGTCGGAACGCGCGGACGAATGGGCCAATCTGAAGCATCGTATTTGTGGGTCAGTATGATTCCAGTTGGTAGATTTGAATAGAATGAAATGAAAGATTACCTTTGCTACGCCGCGTTGGAGTGGCAAGGGAGGTCTCGCTTCCACTTGAGAAGGCTCCGCTGCTGCTTCGCCGCATTAACCAACGTGTCCGCTCAACAGGCCCAGCGGGTCCACATGACACGGGTGGGCGTCCGAGGCCAAGACCCTCGTACTTGTTCGCTTCTTTCCTGGTACTCGGGCTATTCTCCTCGTCCTCATCCTCATCAGACCCTTGCAGATCCATCATCCTCTTCGCACCGGGTGGAGGAAATGCTGCGGGTAAACTCTTGCGGGGCCCGTTCTTCATTTTACCTCCGGGCGCCGCTCCAAGGTCTAGCCCCCCAAAGTTAAATCCAACCTTGGCGGCCACAGCACTCTGCCAGGGTCGGTTTCCTCCGAGATATGCATTCTTCAGCTTCTTGACCGGTGTACCAGGTGGCCTCTTTGATTCTTCAGCTGAAGGTTTGCCGCCAGCCGCAAGCGTCCGAAGGATAAATGCGTCCACATCCACTCTGTCGTCTTTACCGAATTCGTCGTCTGAACCACTAAGGACAAACGCCGCCGGCCAGCCAGAATCAAGACTGGGAATGGCACCGGGAGTAATCAGATCATCTCCGATATCTGAATTTAAAGATGATGTTGATGTCGAAGTATGTGGCATGGCGGAGAGTAAAGTACCTGCACTATGCGATGTGTCTTCGTCATCACTCAAGGCAATGCCTGAGTCGCGAGGCTTATATTTCAATGGCAGCATATCCTTCTTTTCCTTTGATCTAGGAGATGGAGTGCCGTCGGTCACATTGAACACGAACGACGACTCCGGCGGACCACACGGCTCAAAAAACATGTCATCTTCATCGTCGTGGTTGCCAAGAGATAACGAAACAGGGGATGAATCCGGCGATGGTACGTTGAGGGTAGAGCGCCATGGAAACGTAGCAATCGTCTCACTACCTGACCCCGCGTAGCTATGCCTGTTGGATACCAATGTATGCACATCCGCGCGGGGTTTCGATGGTGCGGCAGCATTGGATGCAGTACGCGAACGCGTCTTGCTCGTGGTTTGAGGAATGGGTGGTCCAAAGAACAGAGAAGCGGAGCTAGTGCTAGCGAGACGCGTCATAGCATGGCGGGGTGCAGCGTCGGAAACGTTCGCCTGCAAGACGGGGTGGGGCCCACTACTGCCGGTAAGACGTCTGCGGGGCACTGTGAAGTCGCTCGCCGAAGGTGGAACGACCTGAACGACGGACGTCCGATTCCGACCGACTGGCGGAAAAGCAACTGGCGGAGACTTTGATGGACGTCTATTCTTGGGACTTGATGCGTCAGGCTATAGAAAACGGTTTAGTACGACAGACGTCCGACGAAATAGCGATACACTTACATGGGGTGAAGCAGATGGTGATGGTGTTTGATTTACGCTCTCGAGGAGCTCGAGAGACACGGGTCTTGAGCGGGCCCGTCTCTTCAAAATGTGGCCCCCAGGCGAGATCGCCTCGGTCACCTCGTCGAGAGTGCTGCCCTTTTGTGGAACGGTTCTAATTGTTAAGGGCTTTCGAGGACTGCGCAACTGGTTCTTCGATCGCCTCGACAGCAGAGGGAACCTGTTCAACAAGGGTTTCTTTGTTGCCAAGTCATGTCTCTCCTCCACCTCGCATGCCGAGTCATCGTCCTCTATGACGCCCCAATCCTCATCCGAGTTTTCCATATCACGAATGCGTAGTCGCTTCATTGTCTCTGCTTGTCCCTTGAGGTAAACCTCTGTTTCAGCCTTGGTTTGTGGTGTGCGGAGGCCGAACCGGAGCGCAGGTAGAGGAGCGAGGCGATGGAAGGCGACTCCAGAAGCAGGATCTGCCTTGGCAGTAGAGATGGGCAAAGGGGTGGAAGCAGAATGCTGTAGCGGGGTCGAGAAGCCACCTGATCGCGCGGATGATTTACGTTTCGTGCCAACGCTGGTGCAAGGGGCTGTCGAGGTCGATGGGACCTGGGATTGGGCATTCAGCGGCTTAGACTTGAGCACGGATCGAGTGTTGGAACGAAGTTCCTCTTTCACCGGCGTTCGGAGAGGCTGTGAAAATTGGGCAGGGAAAAATGGGGATGTGACTGCGGAAGAGGAAGAGGGGGAGAGAAAGATGCAGCCCTCGTCATCATCGATTGGTACAGGTTTCTTATGTACGCGGTTGGGGTATAGGCGGTGCACTGGGGGCGGCGACTTGAAAGGAGACTGTAGGAAGATGTCGTCATGCTCTGGGTCGTGGACCGGTGGTGCAAAGTGCCTCTGTCTGAGCGGAGACGGGGTCAACATGGGTGAGTCGTAGGAAGGCGCAGAGGAGGGATCAGCAGAGAAGCGAGGCGGGGTTGAGTAGTGGGCTGCACGGCAGCTGGGGGATATCGAGGCCATGTTTCGACCGCGAGTGGATCCAGATCCAGATATGCACTGTGGGGTAGAGAGTATAGCTGCGGGCATGGACGTCGTGGACGACGTGGCGTTTGGAATAGCTTGACGTGCTGGTCGTCGTCGTCGTCGTCGAGGGGGAACAAAGGAGGGACAGTCAGAGCGTAACGACGCGTGTTTAATGCGAAACGGAAGAAACGCGTGGGACCTGACTCAACAAGATCACGTGAACGCACAATTTGACTCCGTTTCACGTCGCCGTCGACGTTACACGAGGCTACCGGCGACGTGCCTGTCGCACCCCAACCCTGCAACGCCAGAAAACAGTGCCCCGATGCAACGACCTTTGCCACAAGCCTTTGTTTCGCTCGTCCATTGTTCCAACGCGCCTTTGTTGTGCCCCACACAAGCGTACGTACACGCGACAAGAAAATTAAATTCTGTCCGTCCCCGACCCGCTGCTTCATGAGAAGGGACGATGATGCCATAACCTGACGCGTGTACACCGCTGATCAATATTAATGCTCGAAAGCGTGACAGGCCATCGGTGAAGCGACATGCACAGCTGTAATCCATGGCCTCGATGTCTTTGCTTGATGTCCTCCAAAGACGGCCCGAATTCGGTCTTCTCTCATCTCCGTCCTGTATCATCATCATTCGTCATGCGTATCAGTGATGCGTCAGATTACTTAGGCTCCGTTTCGCATCCGCTCTAATTTTGTGTTTGCGCGGGGTAGTTGGATTGAAAAATTCGAACCAGTTTGCGGACCGTCACTAGGAGCACTGCCGAGCTCTCGGGCGGTGCGTGAGTGGTGTGAACTACCAAGCTATCATCCCACACACCATCACGATATACCCACCAGACATGGAGATATCGTGAGCATACCTCTCATTCTTTCTACGTCCAACCAATGCATGTCAGTTCTATCCTTCAGGGAGGGTATCAACACCCCCTCTCCCGGTCATGGCAAGGCGGTCGTCAGCTCACAAAGTCCATGTTCATGTACCCAATCTTTATCACAGACGACCCAGACGCTAGCGTCGTCATCCCTACTCTGCCCGGCCAGCGCCGGTGGGGCGTAAACCAACTCGAGGGCTTCCTAGGACCGCTTGTCCAGAAAGGCTTACGCAGCGTCATCCTCTTTGGTGTTCCCCTCAAGTGCGAAAAAGTACGTGTTCCTTTCACAGCCTGTCCCGTCACCATTGCCGACGTTGACACACGTCAGGACGATGTCGGATCACCAGCGGATGATCCTGAAGGCCCTGTCATTCAGGCCATCCAGAAGATTCGATCTCTCTTCCCGGACCTCTACATCGCCTGCGACGTATGTCTCTGCGAGTACACGTCACACGGTCACTGTGGACTCCTCCACGCTGATGGTACGATCCTAACCGAACCCTCCGTGAAACGCATCGCCCAAGTCGCCCTCAACTACGCCCGCGCCGGTGCGCACTGCGTCGCACCGAGCGATATGATGGACGGCCGGATCCAAGCGATCAAGCGAAGCCTGATCGACGCTGGTTTTGGCAACCGATGCACTCTCATGAGTTATTCTGCCAAGTTCGCGAGTGGGCTGTATGGCCCGTTCAGGTGAGAAACCGCCCACATATCGTACTCCACGTTCTCAAGGCGCCGTTCTTTTGTCCAGGGACGCAGCTGGGAGTGCCCCCGCGTTTGGGAATCGCAAGTGCTATCAGCTCCCGCCTGCTGCCAAAGGCCTGGCGAGGCGTGCCATTGTGGGTGCCATCTCGTTTGGGTTTGACATACGTTGACCCCCTTGGTAGCAACGCGATGTAGCCGAAGGCGCCGACATTATCATGGTCAAGCCCTCGCTTCCATATCTCGACATCATAGCAGATGCGGCGCAGCTCGCGGCGGATCACCCTATCGCGTGTTACCAAGTTAGCGGGGAATTTGCCATGGTTCATGCGGGCGCGAAAGCCGGTGTGTATGACCTCAGAGCGATGGCGTTCGAGACCACAGAAAGCATGGTTAGAGCCGGTGGGTGCTGTCGTCGCCCGTTGACACAGGTTTACTGATGGTTGTCATAGGTGCTACGCTCATCCTATCTTACTTCACCCCCGAGTTTTTGGACTGGCTTTCAGCGTAGATGTATGATACTGGAGGGAAACGATCAACCGGGGTGCAGGCTAGAAAAGAAATCCAGGATAGCACGTAGTCAACGTGTAAAGGAGATAGACAAGATAATCACGTGGCTCCAAAGCTAGAGCACCAAGGTTGACTCGCACTGCCATGGCGAGCACCAGCCAGCCCCAGTCCGCCTACTCCCCCGACACCTGCATGCTCTGTCATCAGTCTCTTCGTATCTCGACCAGCGTTGACACTGATTCAGAATGCGACCACACACTAGAACAAGGGGAACCAACGACCGTCCTCGATGACGTCGAATTGTATTGCGGTCCACCTGGGTCGGGTCCGGGCGGACACCACGCCCACTGGACGTGCCTCGTCGAACGTGCAGTGCAAGCGCGTACTCGCGGTGCCCTCCCCACCCCGGCCGCGGCCCCGATGCCGATGCCCGGCGGCGCATACCCACCCATGTTCACGACATGCGTGGTGTGTGGGCAAAACGTCCTCGATCCATCAGGACGGTTCATCGTCGACGTCCGGAACGAAGGCGGTGAGACCAAAGGGTTCGATTTTGGCATGATCATCGTGCGTAGTAAGCCCGTCGTCCCCCCCCCCCTCCCATATCCGGTGCTCGCGCGCGACACACGGTGCTGACCCGAGTCGGACATGGATATTCCCGTCAACGCTCGCTTGCCCCACATCCATGACACCGCCGATATGGACCCGTTGACTTGGACACCGGAACTTTATGTCTGACGTCGGATCTGCACGTCCCTGGTGGCGTCCCCACACCACCCTTTTCATTGAACAGGAAGAAGAGCTGTTCCTGGACTCTAACCCAAGCCAAGCGCATAACCGCGCCTTCCACGATTTCGTCGCAGAAGGCGATTACGCAGCCGCGATCGATCTTGTTGCAGAGCACGACGTCGACGTCAACTGTGCGTATGGAAGCGATGGCCTGACGGCGTTGCAAAAGGCAATGTTTAGCGGAGACACGAGCGGAGTCGGATTTTTGAAGAGTTTGGGTGCGACGATGTGAAAAAGGAAGCACGTTGCGAGGGTGTAAAATGAAAAAGGGTCCAGAGGTTTGCACTCGCGTGGGACGGAATGTACTACCACAAGAGCGGTCGCAATGGTCAGCCGTGTTCAGCGTTCCGGACGGTATGTATGGGCTCTGTGGACGGAATGAACGGACCGTCAGTTCTTCGCCGTGACTTGGGAGGTTGGAGGAAAAAGTAATCAGATCCGACCTGCCTGGCTCGAACAGGCGACCTCAAGATGAATTATCCAG
>JBBPLW010000371.1:0-17224 GCA_038089995.1 Tylopilus balloui
TCTCACCATGTAGGGTGTGGATGTATCATGGTGGTGTGGTGAAAGTATGTGACACATCATTTGTTGGCAAGAGCCTTACTAACTTACTAAGGGCCTGGATAGCAACCAAACCCAACTGGGTTTTCATGAAGCCCATGCCACCATGTGACCTGAGAGTTACAGCAGAGCTTCAATGTTGACCACCACACAAGGTGGTAACAATATTAACAGAATCTAATGACAGAATCTGTTATGACTGGTTAGGTCATGAACTTGAGATCCAACACTGAGATGAGGATGAGGGTATGAGTGATGTTAACTATATGGGATTTCCTCCATAGTGGCAAGGTAACTTCCCAGGGGTTGTTCACTGGGTGGTAACATCTTAGCAGGCACTCAAGGGTAGCCTAAAGACCATGAGAGATCCAAGGAGCTTCTGGTGAAGTGACAAGGAGTTGAAGCCAAATTTGAGTAGATTCAGCTTGAGAGATATAGGCTGTATCTATGGGTTTAAATAGATGGTGGGGAATTCAGGGCAAGCATAGAAAATACTAGAATATTACTAAAAGGAGAAACTATAGTGTCATGGTTGACATCACATTGACTAAGCAATGAAATGTTATGGAAGGTTAAAGAAAAGGAAGTAATGGTCTTAGTAATACAGGAAAAAGATAAGGTGAATGTATGAGTTGTAACATTACTCCCTTTGTATACTGAAGCTATGCCTGTTACGTTTTCCCTCTTTTCTTAACCTTTGACTATGTCATAGTACCTATGACCCTTGACTCCAGGTTCGAGTCCTGGCAAGGCCCTTGACTTTTACTTGTATTTTAGTGAAACCTTTTCTACTTCTGATCTTCTCTTCCAGAAGGTTCCACTGCCTTCCCGCTTACCCATGCTATTCTTAGTTCTATGCTTTGTCAGTGGTTTAGTCAGCATACTCACACCTGCCCTAAACCACCCTTCTACTAGTATATAAACCCATCACATGTACAATAGTCGCCATTCTGTCCTTTTTTTAGCTCAATCATCATCTGCTTTGGAACCTCTCAGTTAAAGTCCAAGAACCCTTGTCGTTGTTCAAGACAACCTTGATGACTCCTTGAAACAACCTTCGAACCCTTGGGCATACTCGCCACTCTTTGTGTCCCTGCTCGCTGTCACTGTCACGTGACTCTCCACTCATCAATAACCTTTGTCACTCGTTTTCATCACCAAGGACTACATTCCTACCTACCTGGTCGAAATGTAACAAAAGGACAGAATCATTACACAAGACTATCTTTGGTATAGTCCTCATCCTTCATCACATCGTTCTCACACAGTAGTTGGCGTTCCCCACTGACTAACCCCTTGTTTGACTCCAAGGTACCCACCGAGGAGGAAGTAACCCTAGACCCTGATATCTTGGTTCCCACTGAAGAGGAACAAACTACCTCACTAGAACTCGCCCACCAACTCACTGCTTTATTAGTCATCCCTTGTCCTCCTACTCCACCTTCCCTGACTCTTATCTCCCAACAATCTCCCCTATTTCCCATCCAACCTCTCCCTCATCGCCCAATCCCCCCTAAGATGACTACTAAACCAGTGGAACTTTGCATTGGTGCCCCAGAGGCTTACGATGGCTCCTATGAAATGGCCATCCCATGGCTTAACTCAGTATAGTTTTACCTACATGTCAACGTCAAGGTCTATGACTTCAATGACAAGCAAATAGCTTTTACCCTCTCATATATGATGAAGGGATCTGCCCTATCCTGGGCAAACACATTTTGCCAGAAGTCAATATCCGGCACCACCCTGACCCTCGGAACGTTCACCGATTTTATCAAAGAATTCAAAGTGGCATTCAAACACCAAGACACAATAGGCAACGCCATATCATGGCTTGCAACCAAGCGAATGGTTCAAAAGAAAGATGGAACCTTCTCCCTGAACCTCATGGAATACATTGCTGAATTCAGAAACAAAGTGGTTCAAGCACAAATGACTGACAATGACATTCTTATTGGATTTTTTGCAGCTGGGATCCCCCCAAAACTCATGACCTGGATCTATTCCATGGACAAAGTCCCCACCACTATCATAGACTGGTATGAGAAGGCAATGCACTTCCAAACCCAATATGAACGAGCACAAGAGGTTATGAAGAGGAATCAATGACTCTCTTATCAAACCTATTTCCAACACCACAACAACACCCCCTCGAAACCCACTAGAGACCCCAATGCCATGGACGTTGACGCAGTTAAGGTTGCTAAATTAATCCCAGAAGAAAAGAAGCGATGCATTGAAAAAAGACTTTGCTTTTGCTGCAGAAAACCCGGTCACTCAGCTACTAATTATTCAACCTTCTCCCAGGGAACCTCAAGGTCTGCTCCAGCAGAGAAATGTACCCAATGGGTATGTGATGATGAAGACACCCCAAAGCTAGAAGAAGTCAAGGATGAAGATGACAGCTTCAGGGTTCGATAAATCAATTTCTCGAAGAATTTTTAGAACAGGGACCTCGATCGATGCGAGTAATCCCTTCTGTAAAGCATGTAATGGTACCCTCAATTACGAAAGCAATACAAATCCCCATTCAAGTAATCAAACCCTCTCACATGCTGAAAACCATCGATACTCATGCCCTCATTGATAGTGGGGTAGACATCAATTGCATTGACTGGGGTTTCATCTGAAAACATTATCTTCCCACAGAAACGCTAAAGGAACCCCTTCACGCCAGAAATGCTGATGACTCCATCAATAAACGAGGGGTCATAACAAAGTCGACAACCTTGTTCCTCAACATCAAAGGTATTGCTCATAAAGTAACATTTCATGTGATGTCCCTTGGGTGAGACAATATAATCCTAGAACTCCCTTGGCTCAAAAGAATTAACCCGACTATCAACTGGGCCAAGAAAACCATCTCCATAGAGGAAAACACAGATCAATCCAAAGAATTATATTCATCCCACATGCTCAACTTGTCTCACCATGACTCCTTCTTTCACAAAAGTTGTCCCCCTCTGCAATATATTCACATAGACTCCATCTCTGATGGATGACTCTTCGACTACAATGAGTGGATGGACGAATCAGATTACCTCAAAAGCGCATATGAGAACCATGTGGGCTATGATATAATTCACAGACAAACAACCTCCCCCTATGGCCCCAAGACACTAGGACACCTCCTTCGATGTGGGCCTCATTTTGTTCCCTCTTCCTCCGTTGTAGTCAGACGACTCACCCAGGCAACGGAGCTAGCTATCACCCAAGCAATTGATAAACCAAAAGCCACCCTTCCCCCAGAATATGCAGAATTCTCAGAGGTCTTCACCAAGGAATCTGCAGATCACATACCTCCCTCCAGACCCTACGATCATGAGATTAACATGAAAGAGTCCTTCGTCCCAAATATTGGGAAACTATACCCCCTATCCCCTGAAGAATGAAAAGTGACTGACAAATTCATTGATGAACATCTCACCTCCAGGAAAATCTGCCCCTTGAACTTCCTGTAAGCATTCCCTTTCTTTTTCATCAAAAAGAAAGATAGTAAACTTTGACCTTGCCAAGATTACCATTACCTTAATGAACACACCATTTGCGATGGGTATCCCCTACCTCTCATTGGGGACCTCCTTGATAAACTTCGAGGAGCTAACGTCTTCACTAAGTTTGATGTATGTTGGGGATATAACAACGTACAAATCAAGGATGGTCACCAATGGAAAGCTGCCTTCCTCACCCATCGAGGGCTCTTTGAACCAACCGTCATGTTCTTCGGACTCATGAATTTCCCTGCAACATTCCAACAATTTATGAATGATTCCTTTAGGGACATGATCACTGAAGGGTGGCTGGTGATCTACATGGACAACCTACTAATCTTCTCTCCAGACAATGCTACCCATCTGGACCACACTAAAAGAGTTCTTTGGAGGATGCAAGAACTGGACCTCCACCTATGACTCAAAAAATGCAACTTCAATGCCACAGAAGTTGATTATCTTGGAATGATTGTTTCTCCTGGCAAGATCACCATGGACCCTGTGAAACTCGATGGAATCGCCAAATGGCCAACCCCTGCAAAAGTCAAAGATGTCCACTCGTTCCTAGGTTTCGTTAACTTCTATCAGAGATTCATCCCAAATTACTCCCAGATTGCTAGACCTCTGATAGATCTTACCAAGAAGTCGTCTCCCTGGAACTGGTCCCTATCTTGCCAGACAGCATTTGACACCCTTAAATCCCTCTTTCTCACCAAACTGGTCCTAGTCATGCCAGATCTGGCCAAACCTTTTGCCATCACCACCAATGCCTCCAAATTTGCCTCTGGGGACATATTGCTGCAGACGGATGCCAATGGGGAATGGCACCCCTGTTCATACCTATCGCAATTGTTCAGACATGCCAAACGGAACTATGATATCTATGACCGAGAACTCCTTGCCATCCTTTGTACCCTCAAGACCTAGCACCACTATCTTATTGGCTCCCCTTTTCCTACATAGGTCTTTACCGATCACAAGAACCTCACCTACTTCTACTCTGTGCAAACTCTTAACCGCCGCCAAAGCCGATGGCTGCTAGATCTCGCCGACTTCGACCTCAAACTCATTCATGTACTGGGCCACACACTAGCCAGTCCTGATGCTCTATCTCACTGCCCCGATCTCCTTCCTACCTCGGATCTCGACAATGAGGGTATCACTCTCCTTCCCCCATCCCTTTTTGTCCAAGTCATTGACACAATCCTTGCTGACCACATCACTTCCCACTCCGCTACCAACCCCCTTGTCCTCCAGAAACTCCAAGCCCTCAATGACGATATCCCTGCAGCCTTCAAATCCTATCTCACTGATTGGCAGATGGTTAATGGCATGCTCATGTACAAGGATTGTGTTTATGTACCCCCTACTGGTACTCTCCGCCATGACATCCTTCACCATTGCCATGACCATGCAACTGCCAGTCATCCTGGCTACCTTAAAACCCGCCAGCTTGTTGCTGCTGAATTTTGGTGGCCAGGACTCGCTTCTTATTGCTGCCACTACATTGAAGGCTATGCCATGTGTCAACAACACAAAACAAACACACACCCCATGGTTCCCCCCTTACTTCCCATCCCTTCCTCTGCCTCCTGTCCTTTCCAACAGATTTCCTGTGATCTTATTACTGATCTTCCTCTCTCACAGGGTTTTGACTCTCTCTTGGTTGTGGTCGACCAAGGGCTTACTAAGGGGGAAAATCTATGCCCCACAAAGAAAACTATCACCGCAGAAGGGGTCGCTGACCTTTTCTTCCACAAGGTTTATCTATGATATGGCCTTTATGACAAAATCATCTCAGATAGAGGACCCCAGTTTGCTTCTGCATTCGCCAAAGAACTGGGAAGACTACTTGGATACGAACTTGCCCTTTTCACTGCCTATCATCTGCAGACGGACAGAGAAACCGAATGTATTAACCAGAAAGTTGAAACCTATCTCCAGATCTTCTATGGAGATAACCCTACCTCATGGGCTGAGAAGATCTCTCATGCCAAATTTGCTCACAATCACCGCCCTCACTCTATCACAGGAAAGTCCCTGTTCTTCCTCACAATGGGCTATGAACCCTGTGCCCTTCCTTCTATTATACCCGAAACTACTATTCCCACCACTTCTTCCTATATTAACTCCCTCATCACAGCACAGGAAAAAGCTATCACACTCATGACCTAGCATGACAGACAATGAAAGCCCGTTCCCATCACTCCTTCACCCCATTCTCAAAGGGAGACAAAGTGTGGCTAGAGGCCTGAAACCTAAAAAGAAACATCACAAACCCCAAATTTGCCCCAAAATGAGAAGGATCATTTACAATCACAAAGGTCTTATCACCAATCTTCTATCAACTCCGCCTTCCAAAAACATGGAAGATTCATCCAGTATTCCATGCTGCCCTTCTTACCCCATATAGAGAAAATGAAATCCATGGGAAGAACTTCCCTTCGCCGCCACCAGATCTTATAGATGGTGAAGAAGAATATAAAATTGAAAGGATTCTATGACACCATGGAACACTGAAATCCTACTTCTTCCTGATCTGATGGAAGGGATTGAAGTGACTACCCAATGAAGGGGTCTACTTACCCTGCGAGAACAAGTAAGGAGACTACCCGAAGGCTGGAAGGGTAGGAGCTAGGGCCAGTGAGAGTCCTAGACGATTTCCAGAGGTATTCGAGTCATGGTAAGAATAACTCTGCCTTCAACACTGAGGAAGATGGTGGTAAAGGAAAGAGAACAAGACTGGGGGTTTTCCAGGCTTGAGCTCTCCTTATATACATTCTGCATTGTATGTACATGTTGTGGTCTAATCTAGATTAACCTAACCTCTAGAGATAAGAGGGCATAATGCTATTGGTAGTCACCATATGTGCAAGCATAGCCTAGATAAGGGTCTAGGGTTGTGAGTCATGATGCATAGCCATGGAATGGAAGAGAAGCATGTGATACATGAGGCGTGACACATCATGATATGGCAGATCTTGAGATGCATGTCCTAATTAGGGAGGCACTCACGAAGAGGCACTGCATCCCAATGAGGAATGTGATGTGACGTTACGTAAGCATGACTGCATTACTGCTTGAGGTTCCATGGTGCGAGTGAGTGTGTAGAGCAAATGAGCCCTTGGAAAAATGTGGAGAAAAATAGGTTTTGTAACACCTAGCTGAACTGGGTTGGGGAACTCGTTCTCCAGACCTTCCTCCAGTTTCCATAGCCACAACTCCCTTGGGTATCACCTCCGTTGACATACCCTTATATGCTTACTGCCTTCACAATGACTTCCCTAGCAAACAAGACATTCACAGGTTCAAGGATTACCTTCGAGATTCAGGATTAGCCATGGTGATAGAATTTCACCTAGACCCTACCAGCCCATTACATGCCCTTTATCATGCTTTCCTCCAAGTCATGAGGATCAACAACGTCCACACAGCTCTGCCCAATACTCCCATCTGTCCCTTCATTAGTTTCTTACTAGGGAGTATAGATGTCAAAACTGAGTCTACCCTTATCATTGCCCTCTGGCAACTCAGTATGTTTGAATTCCTCATGGACCTGGACAGATACATGCACCAATTAGCTGGCAGCCATCATGATCGCACCCATTGCTACCCCCATGTACCCTCAATCTCTTCATTCCCCCTTGAACCCAACGAACTCACTATTGTAGAAAGAGTTGATGCCCATTGGACCGGAGGTCGTGGAACCATTCCCCTCACGTGCAATCACCCTCGTTATTATGAAGCCTGTTTCCACTGTCACCGTCTCGGTCACCTCAGGGCCCAATGCCCCTACTATCAATGCCCCTTGTGCCATGTCTGGAGTCCAGGTCATGCTTAAAATGCCTGCCCCCATCGGGCCTGCCAAGTGAATTTTATCACACCACACTCCTCTCACTTGTCTTTCTCTTCTTCCCATGGATCTTTCTGACACCCAGTCTACCATGTACCAGCTCCTCGCACATGTGTTCCATCCCCGCCAAGCCCTACTGACCCCTATGATGATAACTTTGACCCTACCTGAAATGAGCCCTCAGGTTCCCTGGGATACACCAACATAGATTTGTAACAGGACTTCTTCAGTGATTCAGTCTAGTCCAGGAGTAATGTTATATTTTAGTAGAACCTTTTCTACTTCTGATCTTCTCTTCTAGAAGGTTCTTCTGCCTTCCTGCTTACCCATACTATTCTTAGTTCTATGCTTTGTCAGCAGTTTAGTCAGCATACTCACACCTGCCCTAAACCACCCTCCTACTAGTATATAAACCCATCGCATGTACAATAGTCGCCATTCTGTCCTTTTCTTAGCTCAATCATCATCTGCTTTGAAATCTCTTGGTTAAAGTCTGAGAACCCTTGTTGTCATTTGGGACAACCTCGACAACTCCTTGAAACAACCTTCAAACCCTTGGGTGTACTTGTCACTCTTTGTGTCCTTGCTCACTGTCACTGTCATGTGACTCTCCACTCATCAATAACCTTCATCACTCATCTTCATCACCAAGGACTACGTTCCTACCTACCCAGTCGAAATGTAACAATGCCAGAGGCAACTTAAAAGTCCCATGGGTTAGGAAGGGAAGTCCACCACTCAAGATCAAAAGTTATAGGTAGGGATGCCAGAGATGTTGGCCTCTGTGATGGGGTCAAAGTCCTCCATCAGCAAAACACTTTGTGGCTGTACAGCACTGTGTAGTGCTATACAGTGATTACAGTGCCATAGAAAGGTCCTCCCCTGTCCAGCCCTGTCACAGTGCTGTCACAATGCTTACAGTGCTATAGGGTATAGAACACATTACCATATAGTATTCATAGTCCAGCACAAAGTCTCACAGATACAATAGATTTTTTTCTTATTTAGATTGGCTCACTTAGATTTTATAGAAAAAAAGAATGGTATTTTATATCTAAGTACAAGCTTGAATGTAAGATACTGTTGTCTACAGCATTATTGTTGCTGTGCAAGTGAGTGTGCTGGTGGTTGTTTGAATGAGTGGGGTATAAGTAAGCATCATTGTTGTTGTCCAAATGGGTGGGT
Source organism: Tylopilus balloui (assembly GCA_038089995.1). Taxonomy (NCBI): domain Eukaryota; kingdom Fungi; phylum Basidiomycota; class Agaricomycetes; order Boletales; family Boletaceae; genus Tylopilus; species Tylopilus balloui. The sequence continues at coordinate 8,566 of JBBPLW010000371.1, forward strand.
GCAAGTGTGCATGGTCATCATTTAAGTGGGTGGGGTACATGGTGGTGGTGGTGATCATGCAAAGGGGGTATGAGCAGGTATGGTGATCATTGTCCAAGTGGGTGGATGCAGGCACATGCAGTGGTCATTGCTTAAATGGGATGCAAGTAGGTGTGGTGGTGGTCATCCAAACGAGTGCATGCAAGCATGCATGCAGTCATTGTCTAAATGGGTGAGTGCAAGCACATGCAGTGGTCATTGCCTAAATGGGATGCAAGCAGGTGTGGTGGTGATCATCCAAATGAGTACATGTGAGCATGCATGTAGTTGTTGTCTAAATGGGTGGGGTGTGGGATGGTGGTGATTGCATGAAGGGGATGTGAGTGGGTGTGGTGGTCATCTAAATGAGTGCATGCAACCACATGTGTGGTTGTTGTCTAAATGGGTGGGGTGTGTGGTGGTGGTGGTAATTGCATGAAGGGAATGTGAGCGGGTGTGATGGTCATCCAAATAGGTATGTGTGAGCACATGCAGTGGTTGTTGTTGTCTGAATGGGTGTGTGTGAGTACACATGGTCACTGCCTAAACAAGTGGGGTATGCAGTGATGGTGGTGATTGCACAAAGGGGGTGTGAGCATGTGTGATGGTTGTTGTCTAAATAGGGTGTAAGCAGGTGTGAGCATGCATAGTGGTTATTGTCTGAATGGGCGGGGTGCCAGGTGGGGTGTGAGTGAGTGTAGCAGTGATTGTCTAAATGGACAGGGTGTGAGCAAGTGTAGTGATGGTGGTAATCATGCAAAAGGGGTAAAAGCAGATGTGATTGTTGAGAGATTTCTAGTCAGATGGAAATCTGTGTGTGATGGCTATCAAGTGACAACAAGCTCAGTTGTCATGAAGGTACAATGGACTAGTATGGATTTACCTATTGAGTGACAACAAGCTATGTACAGATTAGCTCAAGCAGGTAAATAGTGAATGAATAGTAACTTACCTCAGTTGTCGTGCAGGTACCACAGACTGAGGTGCTTGATAAAGAGGAGGGGACTTATATACAAGATAAATGAATACTATGTAAAAGGAGTAAGAAGGATCTTGATGAGATCTGGACACAGAAATATGAGAAGTGTTAAATACATGTAGTGGGCAGTGTACTTGTACAATGTATTTACAATGGAGAAGATATGTGAGGAATGGAATGGATATGCAGCATGTGTGCATCTGGGAAATGGTTGATCTGATGGTGATGTGGCTGCATGCATGATTGCAGATTCCAACACTCCCCCTCAATCTGTGCACAGTCCAAGTTTAGCCATGAAGTGTTTGACTTTTGGTGAGGGGAGCACTTTGGTAAGGGTGTCAGCAACCATGTCATTTGTAGGGCAGAATACAAGTTGGATCTTGCCATTGTCGACTATCCAGTCAATGAAGTGGAAATGAATGTTGATATGTTTTGTGTGCATATGATACTGATGGTCCTTGGTGAGCATGATAGTAGATTGGTTGTTGGAAAAGAGAGTGATGGGCTCATCAAGAGGGATGAGAACTTCTCCAATAAATGAACACAGCCACAAGGCTTCTTTCATGGCATGTGTCATGGCAATGTACTTGCTCTTAGTGGTTGACAGAGAAATGATTTCCTGTTTCTTCAATACCCAGGACATGGCACCACTGTCTATAAGGAACATGTAGCCAGATATGGCTTTCCAATCCTTGGCTATGCTCCCATCCATATCTATGTATCCATGCAGTGGCTTCCTTGTTCCTTCATATGTTAGCCATAGATCTTTTGTATCAATAAAATATCTATAAATTCATTATACAGCCTCCCAGTGAGGCAATCCAGGGTTGCTTGAGAAGCATGAGATGGTGAACACTGCATATGAAATGTTTGGACATGTGCCAAGTATGGCATACATAAGTGAGCTGATGGCTTCATGATATGGGATGTGTTGTATTGCAGTATATTCAGTGCCTGTCGGAGGAGATTGAGTGTTGGTAAGCTTTACATGGGGCTCCATGGGCATTGAGACAGGCTTGAGTTCATCAAATCCAAAGTGGTGGATGATTGATTCTAAGTATGATTGTTGTGAGAGTGTGATAGTTTGCTTCTTGCAGTTTCATGTTACCTCAATATCTAGTAGCCAATGTAGCTTGCTGAGATCTGTGATCTCAACATGCTTTTTAATTTGGGCCTTGAGTTCAATGACAAGGGTGAGCAAGAATGCAGTGATTGTGCAATCATTGACATGTATGACAATAATGGTAAGCATCTTCTCATTTTGTTTGACAAATATAGCCTGATCGACTTCACACAGCTTGAATTCAAGATTTTTGATGAGAATTTCAACCAGTTTTTGATACCATCAATGGCTGCTCTGCTTGAGTCCATAGAGTATCTTATATAGATGGCAAACATAGCATGGGAGAGCTGCATCTGCATAGTTGGGAGGTTGGTGCATGTAAATAGTTTCTTCATCATTTAGTTCACCATTGAGATACATGTCCTTAGGTAAGAGCATGGGTAACCTGCAGGTCATGGTAGTGTGACCTGTACCCTTACCTGTGATTTACCTGTATTCCTCCCAAGGGTACAGGTTTACATGAGAGTTGGCAGTCACAGACCTGTAGATAAACCCATGTGGGTTTACCCATGGGTCAGGTCAATTTCATCAACTAGTAACTATGCTTTATATGAAAGTGCTACTTTGGAGTGAGTGAGTCCCAGTCATCCTTGAGTACCTCAGCTTCTAGCAAAGCGTCTGATAGCTCAGTTACCTTCTTCACATGTTTGTTCTTAACCAAGTTCAGCTGGCTTCAAATACCAAGGCACAGGAGAGCATGTGTCGATTGGATGGATAGCCAAGAGTGGATGTATAAGAGGAGCAGCTGGCCACAGCTGAACAACCATTTGACATCCACCAAGGTAGCTATGAGTAGACAGTGTCAGTAGAATATATTGCAAATGATTAGTTTACTTGAATGTATCTGAGATGGTCAAGTAATCAAGTGCCATGCATGAAAGGCAAGAGTACATGTGATAGCATTCATGCCATCATGTGATGGGGTCCTCAATGTGCTCAATGTCTGTGCTTAGATAATGGTCAAGTTCTGAGCCCAGGTTAGCAGGCTTTGAAGGGGCAAGGGCAGGAAGAAAATTGAATATGTTACTAGTCTGTCATCAAGTGGATTAGTACAGTGGTGGACAATCAAGGTTTATACATGTACCTTTTTTCCTTGGTGGTTGACTTGCTGGCTAGTACCTTCAGTGTCTTTGAGATCACTGTCATTGGTATTGATGTTCTTGGCAGCCATGTATGAACATTCAAATTCTTCGTGCACCAATCCTTTGGCTATAGAGATTCACTCCAGATCCCAATCCATTCTCTTGAAATATGTTAGCTTGTGTCATGGGTGAAGTACTAGTTTGATGTCAAAAAAAGTCACTGTAGTAGAATGCACACACCCATAGCAATCTGATATACATCAGAACTGTTGGTAAGGGAGTAGTAGCAGTTGAGGGTTTTCTTGGCAAGTGAAATGACCACACAAACAGGAGTTAGGTACTTCTTGTCCCTAGAGAACTTGCAGAACTCCTGATTGATGTGATCCATGGCTGGAATGACAGTGGCCAAGTTGGGTGTCACATGTGAAAAGAACATTATAGTGTCCTTGAGAATCTAGTGAGTTGTAGGATCACATGAGCACAGCATACACAAGAGAAACATGTGCACGTACTCCTAATACCTCATGTAGCTGCTCGATTATCTTCTACTCCTTGTTGGTCAGCTTCAACATTCTCAACTCAAGCTCCCACTTCTGTGTGATGCCATTTACTGCCTTTCTATGGGTCAAGGTGTTATAACTTGTCTTTTGTTCATCTTTTCCTGTTAACTTTGACTACAACTTACTGCTAGTACTTTGACTCTGGGTTCAAGTCCCAGCAAAGGTCTTTTCTTTTCTCTTGAATTTTTAATGGAACCTTTTTGACTTTTGTTCTTCTTTTCCAAAAGGTTCCATTATCTCTCTGTTTATCCTACATTATTTTTAGTTTCTTGATCTGTCAGTGGTTTAGTCATTGTTCCCATGCCAGCCCTAAACTGCATCCCACTAGTATATATATGTGACCTCTGTACCTTAGATAGGCATCCTGTTTTTTCCTCTGGAATACCATCTCTTCCTTTGGAACCCTCCTGGTTAAAGCCTAGGAACCTCTCATTGTTGTTTGAGGCCACCTTGACGACTCCTTGTTACTTGTATCCTTGGGTATTCTTGCTATACCTTGCCCTTGCTCCTTGATGGCCTCACAACCACATGACTGTCTATACTTGTCAACCTTTGTCACTCGTTAGAGGACTATGTTTAGACCTACCTGGCTTGAACATAACAAAAGAACAGGATCTTCTAAGAGGCTATCTTTGGTATAGTCCTCCACCTTCATCACATTGTTCTTACCTAGTAGTTGGCATTCCCTACCATCCAATTCCTCATCTAACTCTGAGGTACCCACTGAAAAGAAGATTACCCTTGACCCTGATCTCTTGGTTCCCACTCAGGAGGAACAAACCACCTCATTAGAACTCACACACCAACTCTCAGCATCATTAGTCATCCCTTGTCCACCTACTTCCCCTTCTCCTATATCAATTGCCCAACAACCTCCCCATTTCCCTATTTTACTGCTACCCCACCATCCTATCCCACCTAAGATGACTACCAAACCAGTTGAACTTTGCATTGGTACCCCTGAAGTATATGATGGCTTGTATGAAACAGCCATACCATGGTTAAACTCAGTATAATTCTACCTTCATGTGAACTTGAAAGTCTATGACACTGATGATAAGCAAATTGCTTTCACCCTCTTATACATGATCAAAGGCTTGGCCCTTTCCTGGGCAAACACATTCTGCCAGAAATCTATATCTGGCACAACCCTCACCCTTGGCACGTTTGCCAATTATATCAAAGAATTCAAGATGGCATTCAAACATCAGGATACCATAGGAAATACCATCTCTTGGCTAGTAACCAAGCATATGACTCCGAGGAGGGATGGAACTTTCTCTCCTAATCTCACTGAATACATTGCTAAGTTTAGAAATCACATCATCCAAGCATAAACCACAGACGATGATATTCTCATCAGATTCTTTATGGCAGACATTCCCCCAAAACTCATGACCTGCATATACTCCATGGACAAAGTCCCAGGAACCATTATGGAGGGGTATGAAAAAGCAGTCCACTTCCAAACTCAGTATGAATGTGCCCAGGAAGTTATGAAATGAAATCAACGCCCTTCATATCAGATTTATTTTCAACACAAGAATAGTAATACCTTGAAACCTGCTCATGACTCTAATGCCATGGACATAGATGCTGTGAAGGTCACCAAACTTACACCCAAAGAGAAGAAATGATGTATTGAGAAGCATCTCTGCTTCTGCTATAGAAAACCCGGTCATTCAGCTATCAATTGTCCAACGTTTGCCCCACAGAAAACCTCAAAGTCTACTCCAGCAGAGAAACACACCCAGAGGGTACATGACAATGAAGACACTCTGAAGTTAGAAGAAGTAAAAGATGAAGATGATGGCTTCGAAGTTTGAAAAATCAGGTTTACTAAGGATTTTTGAATCAGGAGCCTCGATCGACATGAGTCACTCTTGTACAATATATTACCATCCCCTCCATCACTAAAGCAATCCAAATTCCAGTTCAAGTAATAGAACCTTCCCATACATTGAAAACTGTCGATACCCATGCCCTTATTAACAGTGGCATGGATATCAATTGCATAGACTGGGGCTTTGTCCATAAACATCACCTCCCAACTGAAACTCTTAAAGAACTCCTCCATGCTCACAATGCTGATGATTTGATCAACAAGAAAGGGATCATCACCAAATCCTCTACCTTATTCCTTAACATTGCCCACAAGGTAGTATTCCATGTAATGTCTGTTGGATGAGACAATGTTATCTTAGGACTCCCTTGGCAGATGATAAACTACTTCTCTATATGGACCTAAAACCCTGGGACATCTCCTTCAGTGTGGAGCCTGCTTAGTTCCTTCCTCTTCAATTGTCATCAGATGCCTTATACAAGCCACTGATTTGGCAATCACTCAAGAACCTTCTAAACCAAAGATTACCCTCCCTGTCGAATACCAAGAATTTACCTCAGTCTTCTTTAAAGAATTGGTGGAACATGTCCCACTGTCCTGTCCATATGACCACAAAATCAACATGAAGGAATCATTCATCCCAAAAATAGGAAAACTTTACCCACTATCCCCAGATGAATGAAAAGCCATGGATGAATTCATCAATGAACACTTAGCATCCAGAAAGATTCGGCCATCTAATTTCCCTCAAGCCTCACCCTTCTTCTTTGTCAAAAAGAAGAATGGTAAACTCTGACCTTGCCAAGATTACCGGTACCTTAATAAACATATGGTTCAAGATGGGTACCCTCTTCCCTTAGTTGGCAACCTCCTAGATAAGCTATGAGGCACTAACATTTTCACCAAATTCAACATTCGATGGGGGTATAACAACATCAGAATCAAAGATGGCCACCAATGGAAAACTGCCTTCATTACCCATCAAGGACTCTTTGAACCCATGGTTATGTTCTTTGGACTAGTGAACTCACTGGTGACTTTTCAAAGGTTCATGAATGATTCCTTCCATGATATGATTGCTGAAGGATGGCTTGTGGTATATATGGGTAATCTGCTCATTTTCTCTCCAGATGAGAATATCCACCAAGAATACATCAAACAAGTCCTTCAATGCATGAAAGAACTTGACTTTCACCTCCATCTAGAAAAGTGTAACTTCAATGCCAGGGAAGTAGACTATCTAGGAATGATCGTATCTCCTGGGAAAATCTCCATGGACCCTGTCAAGCTAGATGGCATTGCCAAATGGCCCATTCCCACCAAAGTCAAGGATGTTTGCTCATTCCTGGGCTTTGCCAATTTCTATTGCAGATTCATTTCAAATTACTCCTAGATCACCCATCCCTTTATTGATTTTACTAAGAAATCTTTCTCTTGGACATGGTCCTTGTCTTGCCAAGAAGCATTTAAAACACTCAAATCCCTCTTTCTTGCAAAACCCATCCTAGTCATGCCTGATCTAACTAAACCCTTTGCCATTGCCACCAATGCTTCTAAATTTACATCAGAAGACATTCTTCTACAAACAGATGCAAATGGGGAAAGGCATCCCTGTTCCTATCTCTCCCAGTCATTTGGCCCAGCTGAATGAAATTATAACATATACATATGACAGAGAGCTTCTCACAATCCTCCATGCCTTGAAAGCCTAGTGGCATTATCTTCTTGGCTCACAATTCCCCACATAGATTTTCATTGACCACAAGAATCTCACCTATTTCTATTTCACCCAAACCCTCAACTGTTGCCAGAGCCAATGGCTTTTGAATCTTGCAGATTTTGATCTCAAGCTCATTCATGTACCTGATTGAACCCTCACAGGACCAGATGCCCTATCCCACCACCCTGATCTCCTTCCTCCCTCCAATCTTGACAATGAAGCAGTTACTCTTCTTCCCCTCTCTCTCTTTGTCAATGCCATTAACACTGCCCCTGCTGACCATATTTCCTCTCACTCTGCCTCTGACCTCCTTGTCCTCCAACATCTTCAAGCCCTTAATAAGGACATTCCTGCTACCTTCAAATCCTGCCTTACCAATTGAAAAATGGTAAATGGCATGCTTATATACAAAGACCAGGTCTATGTACCTCCCACTGGCACTCTTCACCACAATATTCTCTGCCATTGCCATGATCATAAAACCGCTGGTCACCTGGTTATCTCAAAACCTGACAACTCATCACTGCAGAAATTTGGTGGCCTAGTCTTGCTGCTTATTGCTGAAAATACATCAAAGGCTGTGCCACATGCCAGCAACACAAGGCAAACACACACCCCATCACTTCCCCCTCTCATTCCTATTCCCTTCACAGTTTTCTATCTCTTCCAACAGACCTCCTGTGATCTGATCACCAATCTTTCCCTTTTGCAGGGCTTTGATTCCCTTTTGGTCATGGTCAACCAAGGGCTTACTAAGGGGGTAATTCTCTGTCCCACAAAAAAATCTATTACCATCGAAGAGATCACTGACCTCTTTTTCCACAAAGTTTACCTCTGCTATGGCCTTTATAACAAGGTCATTTCAGATAGAGGACCCCAATTCACCTCTGCCTTTGCTCATGCCCTCAGAAAAATACTCAGCTATGAGCTTACCCTTTCTACTGCATACCACCTGCAGATGGACAGAGAAATCAAATGTGTTAACCAAGAGGTAGAAACCTATCTCCAGATCTTCTGCGAAGATAATCTGATCTTGTGGGCAGAAAAGATCTCCCATGCTGAATTCACCTGATGATTTATTTAAAAATAAAACTAAAATGAGACTTTAAAAAGAGAGAATTAAAATATCATAATGGACTGCTCCATTAATATTTACTTTAGGATTCTTAGCCACAATCACCGCCCTCATTCCATCATGGAAAAGTCCCCATTTTTCCTTATGATGGGCTATGAACCCCATGCCCTTCCTTCTATTGTCCCTGAGACTTCTATTCCTGCTACTTCCTCCCATATTAACTTCCTTATTGTAGCATGAAAAGAAGCTCTCGTTGTCC
>JBBPLW010000372.1:0-17203 GCA_038089995.1 Tylopilus balloui
TCGACCATCAAAAAAGTACGTCGCCCGGCTGGTGTCGCCATCAAAAAAGACTACTGAATGACTGCGAAGACCGCGTCAGAATGCGACAGCGGAGCACGATACAATTGATGGATGGTGGTTCATTTCGAACGAGCCAATGCTACATTTTCCTTTTCGTACGCCTCTTCATCTTCTCGTACACCTTTGAAGGAATTGTCGACCTAGGCACCCCCGATCTCCCGTGCCTTTTCAATGATGGCCATCTGGGAACTATTGCTTGTAGTCCATTTGCACCGCGTGCATCGTGCAATTGCTTTGATACTTGCAAGGCCACGATGGCCCAGGTCCGACAATTCCAGTCGACCCTCTCTTGATGAATTGGCACGAGAGAAAAAAGGATCTACAGGGCACTAAGATAGTCCGGTGCCACCCATCCGGCGGGGTGGGAACCCTTCTCGTCTCGACCCCACGATGTGCCGGTCGTGGACGACATGCTGAGTAAAGTATCCTGTCTGGCGGCTGCGATCAGAGTGTCCTTGCGAGAGAAGGTCCGGCGGTTCTCGAGTGAGGGCAATAATTGCTTCCAAGTCCCATATATCCCCAAGCCGCTCATTGCGAGCAGAGTGACTGTCCGCAAGGTTGACCAGAGATGTCAAACGATCAGGTTCCCTTTCGGGCAAAATGCCGAGTGCTTCTCGACTGGGGACAGTAACCTAGCCGAGGTGTTCATACTACCAAGTGGAACGATCAATTGCAAGGTTGTTTAAAGATATCAACCGTTCGAGGTGCTCTTTCATGGGAAAGTTGAGTGCTCCTCGGCAGAAGACAATGACACTGTTGAGGTCCTGCGTCGCGCCAAGCTGCTTACAGCAACTGAAAGGATGAACTAGAAGGTTGCTTCAATTCACCGACCGATCAGGATGTCCTTACAGGCGGAGGTTGAGTGCTCCTCAGTGGAGGACAATGGCTGCGTCAAGAACCCGAGCTGTTTGTAAGGACCGGTAAGATGAATCGCAAGTCATGGCAATGCGAAAGATCGCTTAGCACTCCCCCTTCCTGCTCAAATTTGGCGAAGAGGTATCTCGCCCGCAGGTGCAACTTCCTGCCCGTTAGATACATTATTCCAGTGCCCTGCATATCGATGGAGAGACACGAGTACCTTTTGAACGCTTGTTCACCAAATCCATGCAACGGGAAGTTGTCGTTATCCTGTGCGTACTAGCGCTGGGCCGGGACTGATGAGGCAATACGTTCATCCACGTGTGGCTGCTTTCAGGAAAAGACATAAAATGGGAATTCTGATATAGAGGTGTGCAGGAGGTGCTACCAGGGGATAATGAGAGCATTACTATGTATCATCCGAGCTGGCTCACCACGCCCGTAGCACATTCCAGACTGCCGTCGCGCGTGGGGGCGACTCCAATCCTGTTCCATCGAAAGTTACTAGAGTGGTTGTACGCACAGATCTCATCGTTCGTGGTACTAAATTGGAGCAAGTTAGTTTACCAGTTAAGGCTACCTGGAAAGCGTCGTTCCACGGAAGCAGACTGGCATCTGTGGCTGTGCCACGCTCGGAGACTGGTTGAACTCGAAGTGAGCCGGCGACTTTACCTAGATACTTACATCTTGGAACCGGCCAACGGCAACAAAAACTAGAGCGTTCAAATGCCTTATACCGTCATTGTCAAAGCTCTTTGGCAGGGTCTAATCTCGCAACCAACTTTGAGCGTACAGTGAGTGCGCCACGGACAAAGCTGTAGGTGTATCCAAGCTCAACTCATCTAGTAGTCCTTGTCAACGTGTCGATGAGTGTCTTGCAGAAGGGTGGAATTTGTTGAACTGATACCGTACGAATTCAGCTCGTCTGACCCATCGTCTGCCAACTCGACTGGCGTCAAACTACGTGCTATGCCCGTTCCCGGCGCGACTGGTACACGCTACTTCCTCTTCTAACACCTCTCACGCACCGTGATTGAAACAACAGACAGTCAAAGCGTCATATTTGCCGAAGATATACTCCATTGGGAACGAGTCCGAAACTGACATTCTGGCCACGCTAGACATCATCCCCTCCATTGGCCCGAGGACATTACCCATTCAAGCCAAGGTAAATTCAGGCTCGCGACACAAAGCGCTTTGCCTTGCCCGAACGCTGGCCATTTCGTCTGCCCTCGCGACATATGGACTTACGTGATTCTTATACAGCATCGCCACCATAGCGTTCTAAGTAATTATGTGCCAGCTCTGCGTTTGACGACGCTGGTATCTTCATGGCCACTCAGTGGCTTTTTTTTTTTCACCTGTATACATCTTTTCCTCTACTGAAAGAAGCAGACTCCTACTCGCAACGGTTGGGGACTGTCGGGGCCCTCCACGTGTGTGCCACCTTGCATGGCTACAACCCGAAGATAAGGGAAACAGACCGACAGACAGACGGGCCAGACAAGCGGATTTTTCTCCATTCTTCTGGATGGCGTTCCTCTGTGTTGTAAGATAAGATACATCGCCGGCGATGTCCACTCCTCGATAAATGCGACATGTGCCCGCAGAATATCCGAATCAAAACTGGTGGCAAGGCACTCGTTCTTCCGTCAAGGTGTCAAAGCATCGAGCGTCCATACTCACCGTGGATAACGGAAATATGGCCCACTGGAAACAAAAGAAAACACTTCCACACTCCCATTGTTCGCCCACAAGCCAAAGCTGCAAGATGGACGATCCTCTGCTACTAAAAAGGCGTCCTACCCAAGTCAGTGAAAAAATCATCAGTTCTACCTCCCCAGATTCGATATTCGACATTGACATTCGCAATGGCACTCAGTAGTTACTCACCCGAGTTAATGGCCGTTTACGAGGGTAAGATCTTCGCTCCCCGTTATGGCGTCTCGTTGACCTTCTCTGCCTTCCCCCACAGCGTACGCCGTGAGCCTTGGACCTACACCGAAACCCGAGTATAAAATTGTACACGAGCGGCAGCCTTGGATTCAGGTCCCCCCAGGCCACCTCCCGATCAGGATTGCCCAATTCTCCCGAGGCGACCGCTCCGATGGGCGCAGTAGACTCCTACATTGGGCGATCTTCGTCCCCACCTCGACCAGGCGCGGCGTCGGCAACTTTTACGAAATCGGTGGTAGTCATCAGGTGGGATACTCTACCCAGCACGTCGTCCACAACCGTCATTCCAAGTGGGACCAGGACGAGAGGGGCACCCACCTTGTCGGATGGGTCGCGCTGGACCACCTTGCAACTCTGGAAACTCATTTTTCGCTCGTTCCGATTCAGCAGAGAAGGACCGACTGGAACTGCCAGACGTGGGTTGTCGAAGCCTTGAAGGGATTGAACCAGCCACACATGTACGCGGTGCAAATGGACTACGACCAATGGTTTCAGCAGATGGCCATCGTGGAAAAGGCGTGGGAAGTCGGAGATGCCTAGGTCAACGTTTCTCCAGCCGTCGACCGTGCCCAACGAAGGATGAAGATCTGTATGACAAGTTAACATTGATCTCGAAACTGACTGAACTCCCATCCGTATGATCCACTCATCGTCAAATTGTATCCCACTGTAGTGTTTTCACATCTAGCATTGTTGTGGTTTCTTGTGTTTTTATCACCTCTATGAGGTTACTTGCCCAGAGGAAAAACGCAGTTGGTGGTGTCTTGACTCTTGAATCCCGGATACTTTTTTCCCCCACGACGGGCCTGCTCGGGGATTTCATGACTGTTGATGCCTGGACAACGGTCTATGAATCCGATCAAGGATTGGCTAAACTATGCACGGTGCCAGTCCGAATATGCCAGCCATTTTATTTACATGCTTGGCTGCTCTGCCGCTCACCAGACGACAAGTTTGTAGGACATGAGCGACGGCATACGAAGTATGGAAAGCAGTGAGAATTGTTATGATAGCACGACCAAATCACACGCAGGTGCGCGAGCAATGTTTTCAGATTACCATGCTTGTCTTCGTTTACACCACCTCCGGAGGCCCGAACTCCCAATACAAGCACTCCAGGCTCTCACAGCACGTGAGGCAAGCACGAATTTGGCCCCCCATGTTGACAAGCAAAGTGATCGTCACTAGTGTGATCCCTACGTGGAAGATAGGCCACCGTTTCTCTGAAGGCATCAAGTGGCGCGTCCTAGCGTCTTGTCTGAAATCAAAAATATCCGTGGAAGACGGCAAAAACCTGTCCCCGAAGAGACTTGACTGTGCTCGAACGAAATTGCTAAGTGTTTAAGCATGCGATGGGTCTTCCAGAGCAGAGTTGGTGCTGTGTCTGAGCTATTCCGCGCATCGTTTGAGTAATGTTGCACCCGTTGACATAGAGATTAAAGTCCGGGTTGACTGCCATCACTGATAGGCTAGAGAACTAGCGTGGGTGGCCGTACCACATCCCGGGCAGCAAATTGAATACTAACCCAGACGACTCAAGACAGACGAAGAGATCCAAGCAGCAATTGCATTCATTTTCATAGTAGACACAAGCAGATAGCATTCATTCACCTATCGGACTACGATATTAGCGCATGCTCTGCAGGATTCGGTTCAAGATTCAGAAAAGCCAGGGTTTCATGTCCCTCGACACGCGACGGCCCACGGCACCGGCACAACCGCCCCAGGACGGGACAAATTATGCACTACTCAGGGAGACGGCGCATGCAGGAGTGCGATGACCGAGTAAACTCAAAGAATGGATGAACTTCATTTTCGTCCTAAAAGAAAGCTGATGGTTGTCGGAAGAAGTGCTTACCTACAAAACGCTCTTTTCTCAACCAATTAAAGATGAGGATAGTAGTGGTATCTGCGGAGAGCACCATTAGCATCGAGGGATACTACGACAAAGGAGCAAAGAGTAGCATGGGATCAGGATTGAGAGTTTTGGTATGGTGTTGTCCACAAAGATTGCTCTCTTTCGGAAGCAGAACTGATTGAAATGTATCATCATAGAGTGATTATACACCAGGTAGTGTATACGCGATCATGTACGAAAGTACTCACAGTAGGAGCGCGTTGGGACGACGAAAGAGACGTCTTGCAAGGGGGCGCCTTTATGGTTTGGGTTCAAACCCCGCAGATGGCGGAGTCGAAATAATCGGTACGAACATGTCGTGCCTCTTGAATATGCTTCGTGAGCATACGAGAACGATATCGGACAAGGTGAGCACGATTCCCATCTGTTTCTTGTGATGATATCTTCCATCTCGGGTTGGTGATGGTCTAAGATGATCCCTTGCTCGAACATGCATCACCAACTGAGCCTCTCTATAACGTCTTGACTGCTGGCTAACTTTTTCCTCGCAGATACTCGGCCGACCTTGGTAAATATCCCTGGTGACCACGTAGCGTAAGGTGAGCAGGTTTTCCGAGCACGCCTCATCTCGAGGATGTCAATAACATTTACAAGCATATGTCCGACCATTCATGATGGACTTTGTTCTTTCCTGAGACTCTTCCGATCCACTTCAACCTTTGCTGATTCCAGTTTCTGCTTCAGTGTTATATGTACTCCCAATGGACGAGATGGATGTGTATACTCTAATGTAACGGATATATTCTGCGTAGAAAAGTTTATTCGTTATTACACTCAAGCAATCACGTGATTCTGTGTATAGGGCCGGCGCATGTGACACGAAAGCAGCTGCATTTCGTTCCACTTGGGATCTACCATCTTCCTTGACGCGGGCGACGATGAAGCAAAAAGAAATCTACAGGACCGCAACCTTTGCCTGGTCACCAACATCCACCCTCCCCTTCATCGCAACCGGCACCGTTGCCGGCGCTCTCGACGAATCCTTTTCCAACGAATCCCAGCTCGAAATATGGCAGCCCGACTTTATGAACAAGGATGAAATCTACCTCGGCGCCGATGTGGATTCAAAGCCCATAGGTTTCGTTACGGATACCTCGAGGTAATTTTGCATAATGCTAGCCGCGTCGCGCACCGAGATACGACTTTGTTACAGATTCAACCGCATCGCATGGGGACAGGTGCACAAGGACCGATCACGCGGTGTCATTGCTGCAGGCATGGAGAACGGTGAATTCGCACTGTGGGACCCTGCAAAGATCATTGCTCGTCTAGAGTTTGTCACTCCCACCGGTCCGTGACTCATCGCTGATCAGCGCATCATTTCTCCAGCGCATCTGAGTCACTTATTCTCCGTAACACAATTCATACTGGACCCGTCCGCGGTCTCGATTTCAACCCAATACAAACCAATCTGTTGTCTTCTGGTGCAGTCGGCGGCGAGGTCAGTACCAACCGCTTCCTGACACACGTCATCATATCACTTCCACGTAACTCTATTTGACGACGCGTTTGCACACTTAAACAGGTCTATATATGGGACCTCAACGATCCCTCAAAGCCATACTCTCCCACACCGGGCAATCGCAGCTCGAAGCTCGACGAGATCACATCCGTCGCTTGGAATCAACAGGTACAATATGTTCTTGCTGGCGCTAGCAGTTCTGGGTACTCTGTCGTATGGGATCTTCGTGGCAAACGTGAAGTCGTGGCCCTTGCGTATGGTGGGGGTGCGGGCACGCTCGGCGGCACAGTCAGTAGTGGGATGGCTGTCGGTGGGCGGAGGGGCATGAGTGCTATTGCATGGCACCCGGATAACGTGAGCAGTAGCTGTTTTGTCGGATTTTCCTGCTGACGGCAAGGTGCAGGCTACGCGTCTCGTCACCGCCTCTGAGGACGACATGTCTCCGATTATCATGGTCTGGGATCTTCGCAACGCTCGTGCACCGGAAAAGGCGAGCTGGATCCGACGTTGTATATCTGTATTTTTCCGCTGACATTAACGCGTCAAGATTCTCACTGGCCATGAGAAGGGCGTGCTCTCATTATCCTGGTGTAAACAAGATGCGGACCTGTTGCTATCTTGTGGTAAAGACAATCGCGCCTTGTGTTGGAATCCTCAGACATCGGAAATCATTGGAGAGGTGCGTGTATATGAACGTTCTTCTGGCATTTGTTGACGTCCTAATTACCGCGACTGTCTTTGCTTGGTTTGATATTGATTCAACGATGATCCTTATTCGTATCCACAACAGCTCCCTTCAGCAGACAACTGGGCATTCCAAGTAGAATGGTGCCCACGGAATCCCGATCTCCTCGCCACCGCTTTCTTCTCTGGTACTATCGGTATTCACTCCTTGCAATCAACCAATGCCGTTCCCTCTTCTGTGCCAGCTACCCCCAAACCAGCCGGTGCTGAGCTTTATGATGCGCCTCTCCCAGCCCTTCCTTCAGATCAGGTTACACAGGGGCTGAATCTCAGTCTCAAGCAGCCTCCACGTTGGCTCCGCTGTCCTGTTTCTGCCTCGTTTGGGTTCGGCGGCAAGTTGGTGACCGTGAGCAACCTCCCTGGTGCACACGGCAAGACACAGAGCAGTATTGTGCACTTGAGAGTTGTGAGCAGTGAGGATACCGTCGTGGCGAGAATCAAGAAGTTGAGGGCAGCTGATGAGGAGGGTAAACTGGAGGGATTCGCTCAAGGTAGCGTGGCCGAACAGTCGGAGGCTGAGGGGACGTGGAAAGCTCTGTTGAGCCTCTTCAGGTCAAACTCAAGGGAGGAATTGGTTATGCTTCTGGGCTATTCAAAAGAAGAGGTCAAGGCGCGGATCGAGGAAAGTGCCGCAAAGCTCAAGGAAGCACGGACACAGCACGTTGTTTTCGATACTCCCGCGCTCAGTTACACAGCCGACGAGGGACCGCGCAACCTTGAACCTCGCGACCCTGTAGTCTCTTTCGTGGACCCTGAGCCGGAGCCCGAGGTGGAAGCGACGGATACGGAGAAGACTGGTTCGGAGATGTCTGCTTCCGATGCCCCTCCCGCGGACGGGGAATCCACTACTACTGCGCCATCGCTCTTCGGGGATGACGCCGCCATTGCTACCTTTGGTGCGGGCACTGGAGCCGATTTCTTCAGCACCATGGCCCATGATACCAATGCAAATGGCACGCGAACGATGGTGGTCCCTCATACGAATTACGGAATCGACTCAAGTGTAGCTGCTACGATTGGAAGTGGCCCGTCTAGCGTCGCCAGTGAGAGCTTGAGCGTCAAGAACAATACTTTCAGGATTTACCCCGCCAATGAAAGCGAGACCGACAGGCTGATCACGCGCGCACTCGTGCTTGGAGACTTTCACAGCGCTGTGGAACTCTGTCTCTCGGCAGAGCGTTACGCCGACGCTCTCCTCCTTGCCATCAAGGGAGGTGATGATCTATTGCAGCTCGCACAAAAAGCGTACTTTGAGCGCCAAACCGCCGAACACCCTTACCTTCGCCTCTTCCAGAGTATTGTTACCAACGATCTCGATGACGTTGTGCAAAATGCCGACTTGACCGAATGGGCAGAAGTGTTTGTCGTTCTCTGCACATTTGCGAGCGGGGACGAATTCGGCGGGCTAGCAGAGCAGCTTGGAGCACGACTCGAGTTTCAAGCTGGAGTTCTTCGTGCTGAGAGCCAGGAAGGCTCGGAGGATAACATCGTGGATGCGTTGGAGTTGAGGAAGACAGCCACCCTGACCTACCTCGCTGCTGGACGTCTCGAGAGGTTGGTCAGCATCTGGATCGAAGAACTGGCGGAGGAGGAAGGGCGTCGAATCAAAGCATTCGACTCTCCCGGGTCTACCTCGCGTTATGCAACCCACGCACACGCCTTGCAAACATTTATTGAGAAGGTCACTATCTTCCGCGGAGCTGTCAAGTATGTAGATGGTGACTTATCTCTACCCCCTGAGGGTATGGATGGTGCAATCAAGACCTACAAACTCGCAGCGCTCTATGATAGGTACTTTGAATACGCAGACATGCTGGCTACGCAAGGTCTCGTCCAAGAGGCTATCGAGTACCTGAGGTTGACACCAGAGGCGTATACTGGCTCTACCTTAGACTTTGCGGCAGTGCGCGAGCGACTATTGGTCTTCTCTGGAAAGGGGTCTCGTGTCCCGAGTTCAGATCCAGTTAACAGCGGCACCACCCAAAAGACAGTACTCACCAATTACCAACCTCAGACCCCTGCGGTTCCGACGCAAGGTGGAACGTACGCTCCTACGCATCCGACGTATACACCAGCACAATCCGTATATCAACCTCTTCAGACGACCGTTACTCCGTCCAACCCTTATGCATCGACTCATCCCATGGTTAAGCCACCCATTTTCGGTGGAAGTGGGTCTGCCGTACCACCACCTATCCGTCCCCCGGTCTCAAGTGTACAACCTCCACGTGCACAAAACGGGGGTTGGAACGATGCACCCGTGATCAAAACGGGACGCACACCCAACGCAATCAGTGTCATCAAGCCGGGACCTATTGTTTCACCGTTCCCGGGCGGACCGCAGGAATCGCCACCCACACCACCGTTTGCAGGTCATGGACAAAATGTTCCTCTGGCTCCACCCCCACGGTCTGCGAGCGCGCAGAACCGAGTTCCCCCACCCCCACGAACACGGTCCCCGCCGCAAGCAAGGTCTATCTCTACCTCGGGTCAGCCACCCGTACAACCATCACACGCAAGTGGGTCACAGTATACGTCGCCCTCGCTGGGGTCGGTTCCACTTGGGCAGGCAGCCGGCCCTTACATGAGGGCTACTCCTCCTCCGGGTCCTCTGCGTGGCACAGCGCCTCCCCTCGGCCAATATGCACGCGCGACGCCGCCTCCTGGTGCGGGAGGCCCCGCTGGCATCCCGCACCACCCCGGTCCATACGCACCGCCACCTGGTCAATCCCCCTTGCCGCCACAGCAGCAACCTGGGCCATACGCGCCTCCCCCACCGCAGGCTCCTCAAGGACCCTATGCGCCACCTCCGTCACAAGCTCCAGGACCCTACGCGCCGCCTCCTACCCTGTCTCCACAGGGCATGTATGCGTCGCCCCCGCCTCAGGCGCAAACGCAATCTTATAGACCGCCCCCGCCCTCTGTTAGCCAAGGTCCGCCGATGCAAGCGAGAGGTCTTCAGACGCAACATCCATTGCCACCTCAACACCACGGACCTCCTCTAAGTGGTCCGAGCGCTCCACCTGCACCCCCGCGTGCGCCAGCTCAGCCAAGAGGTCCTCCCCCGCCAAAATACCGTAAGTCACTAATCTGCATTCGTGATTTGCGTGTCGTTGCTCAATGCGCTGCTTTCATATAGCACCTGGCGATCGCACACACATTCCCGAGTCGGCGTTGCCGATCTATAACGTGCTGATGGAACAGTTGGTACATTTGAAGCAAACGGTGCCCGTACGTTTCTGCTCCCACTTTTACCGCTGGAAGCAGAACATGACGACATGTTGGTAGCCTCAACAAAAACGCATGGTCGACGACCTCGAGCGGCGCATTAACCCATTGTTCGACGCGCTCAACTGCGAGACGCTGTCCAAGCCTGTCGTGGACCAACTATTGGTGCTCATCCAAGGTATGTGTTGGTTGTTGAGGGAACTGAACAGTGAAGGCTGACTGGATCGGACGAAGCGATCGATGCGCGCGATCGGGATTCGGCGTTGAGTATTCACGTCGATCTACTTACCAGGGGTTCTCAAACGGACGACATTGGAATGTGGATGTCAGGGGTGAAGCAACTGATCATGCGCATGTGAGCGAACGCATGGTTATGATAACCTAGGGTATGCGTATCGGAGCGAGGTGGATACAACGACACATTGGACTATACGATGAGTTCCCTTCTGTAGACGTGAAATTTCGAAATGATTTGATTCTCGGTGCATCATCATTGGACGGTCTGTCAGAAATCCATGATCTTCTCGCGGGGAGTAGTACATTCCAAGAGACGCCTCGCCTAGGCAGGGAAGTAAGTATATGGTACATTCCAAGAAAACAAGTCTAGCACGTAGCGCGTAGATATGTCATAAGTAAGTTACAGCGTGACATAGTTCTCCCAGTCATGCTCGTTACCCTCCGCAAAGATCCAGTTGAGGACGGCCGCGAGCCGAACGCCCGCCTGGGTCAACAACTTTTCAATGATCCATCGGTCCTTGATCACGCCGGCATACTCCGCGGTATATACCTCCAAATAAGGCGATTCCCGTCTCAGTGCCGCGGACGCGTCGTTGACGTCCCGGGCTGTAGGCCCGACACCGCCCCAGACACTAGGCTCAGACACGTCGCCGGCGGCACGACGGTCGAACGACGTAAAGTCGTCTTCGTCGTCTTCGTCATCATCATCATCGTCCGGGTCCCCGCCTTCGTCGAGTGCCGGGGGGAACACAATGTCGCAGTTGATCTGGTGGATCGGCTTCGCCCATGCGTATGGGCAGAGCTTGTCGTCGTCGACGTGCAGACCGCTCGCATCTTCACATCCGTCGTCCCTGTCGCCCCAGCGGCCGCTGCTGGTCACCGACGAGAAGAAAGACAACACGGTCTGCCACGTAGACGCGGGCACGGCGGACAGAGTGGCCACCGCGTCGTCGGCGCACGGGGACGGTGGGCAGACGAGCCATTCGTTGATCTCGTCTTTCCATTTCCCGAGGAGACCTTCCCAGACGATGCGCCGGATGTAGGGGTCGTAGATGGTATCTTGGAGGTATGCTTCGACCTCTGGGAGAGGAAGCGGTCGGGTGTAGTTTCGAGGAAGCGTGCGGAGGCGTTCCGAGATGAGGAGCGAGTCCCATACTTTATGGAGGCCTAGACGTGGGCGGCGGTCAGTTCGGGATGCATGACATGGAAAAGAAAAAAGGGGGGCGGGAGAGAACACGTACTCGTGGTGCGCCCGTCAAAGGCGACCTTGTCGCCGTTGCCACCGCGGTTGCGTCCGGTGAGGTGAAGGGGCATATGCATGTCGCCAATGAAATGGATCAGGAACTTGAGCGCGTCTTCGACGTAGATGGGTATGTCGTCGCGGTCAGAGTTCCAGGGCGCGTCCGCCCTGCGGGATGCCACGAATTCCTGCAATACCGTGGTGGTGTTCCGGATCCCATTGAGAACGTTGATGTGGGTCCGGCCGCCCCAGCCGTTTTGACCGGGGAAAGCGCAGACGGAGCTGGGATAGTCGTCGACGGCGTTGATGTAGTGGAGTGGGCCGGTCCACCTGTACTTGCCCCAGCGGCGGACCTGGTCGGCCCACGCTGCGACGGGTGCGAGGTGGCATTCTCCACGGAAGTCGAGGATCTCGCAGAGCTTGGGCATCACGCTCGGGTGGACGTGCATTTCTGCGATGGTCGCCATGATTTCATGGCCTGTGGGTCGTTGTGAGCAAATGGTCCTCGAGAAAGGCGACGACGACGCGTACCGACGGCACCCCAGGCATACGTTTGTGGTATCAGAAGCGCGCCCGTCACGAAGGGGAGGAGGGAGGAGAGGCGCATTTTGGGTACCTGGTGGCAAGAGCGCACTCGCTCGCTTAAATACCATCAAGACAATGGACAGAGTTGGCTTAATTAGTGCTAGTCGCCTCGAGCGTACCGCCACATTGTGAGTCACAATAGCCAAGGCGACAACAAATGGTTTAACACGCCTTGTATTCCGATATATAGGGCTTGTTCAGCGTTGGCAACGCGTCCACCACCGAATCATGGCAACTCTGGATGGTAATGATAATTTGGCACTCGTCCAACTACGCACGAGCCCTGTGATGATGGGTTCGGGTCATTCCGATATCTATCTTTGTAGAGAATCTCGGAGCTACCCTCACGGTGGTGCTACGATTGTGGGTCCTCCGTCGCCGATAAAAGGCTATTCCGAGAGCAATAAGCTTCAACATGCCCCTCCAGACTCCGCCGGATCTTCTCGACGATGCCATCCATGACAAGCTCGACAAGAAGATATCACTCGCCCCGAGGGCCTTCCTGCGCAAGGCCTACGCGAACTTCTAAGCGCGATCGTCGAGCATTGTGACACCTCGGACAGAAAGCACATAAACGCTGATCAAGAACCATGAAGACTTACGGCTTGAAAGCGCAAATCATAGTACCGCGAGATCCGAAACCTCGTGTGTGTCTGCGGCTCGTAGTCATCATCTACTTGTTAACACAAAGTTGTCGGTCATTCCACCAGCCGTTCTCAGAGCAGCGAGGTCAGAGCCGGAACCGCCGGCAGACGAGTCACTGGCCGCAATCCAACTGGCCAGTCCGTGCTTCCCATATCCCGGTTTACCTAGGGTCAGGCTGATCTTCTCCGCCAGATTTACACACAAGCCTGTTAGGATCATTCAACGCAACGTACCACGGCGCAGCAGTTGTCGGATTCTACGAGTATTCGATACGCAACGAAAGACACTACGAATCCACGGTACTACGCCAAGTTCTGCTCCATCGTGCAAAGTTCGGAAACCGGAAGGTCGAGAGTGTTAATCGAGGTAAATGGTTTCTCATTCTGTTACAACGTGTGGTGACTGAATCGAATCTCAGTTATGCAAGAAGAATGTCGTGGTCATTTACATGAATTTGCACGGGGAGAATGACTCCCGTATAATTACTTGGTTTGAGGGATAGGTCCAATGCTCACAGACTACGCAGTGGGGCAGGGACACGCGCAGAGTCAACGACGTACGTAGCAGGGAAGGGGTGCAAGGAATGCACCCTTGAATATAACTGTCAGCGCTTCAGCAGTTGTTGAGCGATATGATTGCGATATTCGAACCTGAGGACGGTTGGACTGATAGTCTTTCACTGACCTTTGGAGAACATCTCTGAAATTGAGGGATTTCTACGTTGCAGTTTCTTTTAGTGCGGACGAGCGTGGGATGTGGACGTGGACGTGTTTTTTCTTATTCCAAGCGGGGCCTCGTGGTGGTTGTCTTCTGTGACTAGAAAAGGTGGACAAACATGGATATCATCTTCCGATATGAAAATGTGGACTGTCCACGCTTTGACACCGTCATCTTGTGGTGAGCGTCTTCAAGTTGACAGTGTTTTGTGGCTTGTGTGATGGACATCGAAGTGGGACGTGGCTATCGTTGAACACTGCATTGTCGTCATTGGGTGGGTATATTATGCTCTGCCCCACGTCAGTACTGCATCTCTGGAACGCGATACCCCCTCAAACGAGACAGGAGGGTCAGGTGAGACTGAAAATCGACCTGGCCCATGTTTGCCCGTGGACGCATATCGGGGCCGCGTCGTATTCTTCCCTGCAGATACCATACACGATCAAATGACACTACGATAGAACGATGCGCTCACCGTGACATGGGTTGGCACGGCGCTGCGAGCCTGAGACTGAACTTCGGTGAATTTGGGGAACGCAGTAATGGTGCGTAACAGTGGTTCGCACTGGGCGATGTCTAATCTGACGGTCGTCCCTTTGGACAGGACTTGACTGAAGACACAAAACGTCGCGCCCACTGACTCGCCCTGGGTATAAAAAGGTTGCGGGCGACTGTCACTCACCCCCTGCCATGCCACAGACGTTTTGTTTACTGCCCGACGGTTAGAAAAAATCATCGGATTCAAGGAACCAACCGGTCATCTTCCGCGGGGAGATAGCATAGCCGCTGGAGAACATTTGCCAGTCTGAACGTGTACATTGTACTGTTTTGTACACGAACGTTTGAACGTTTGAACTTCTACTCGCCGACCGTCAACACGCTGCACTGCCACAGATCGAGCAGCGTACGTTCTTGGATGTACACAACGATGGTAAGAACAATAAAACCGTACTCGCAGCTGCTCACAAGTACGATGCTTCTTCGACCTAATGTCTGCTCTAGGATTACTCTATGCTTGACTCGCGAACGGATGCCCGCGTCACTCACCAGCGACAACAAAGTTTTCTCACGTTTAGTGCCGCGCCAACGTTCAATTTGCATACTCCTTCACTGACCTGTCCCGCCACTCATGCAGCCTTTGTCGGCGGTCACGGTGAAGATGTCAAGTTGCCGCCTAAGCAATCTGAGCTACGGTACGATGGATGTCACTACCACTTATCTTCATAGCACGTTCCGTCCAGGAGGCTGAAGGCAGTCAACAGTCGAGCAGATAAGAGCTCTTCCCAATTTGTGGCAAAGATACTGTCTCCGCGGAATCAAGGGCAAGTTCCAATCCTTCCTGCATAACTGTAGGGACAGAAATCACGGAACCACCGCCGTGACAATGTCAAAACCTGAAGCGGAGCACGATGCAATTGATATATCCCTGATACAACATGTGCAAGTCAACGCTACGCTTCCAACGTCCCACTCGTACAGTCCTCCTTCTCTCCTCGACAACAAACGTCCCGGTATCCTACACACTCCAAACCATTCCTACAACATCCGCGGGATTGGACTCATAGATAGCACGACTGTGCAAACGCAATAAGCTGGTTGCGAGAGCATCATCACATGGAACAAGCGGTCGCGACCTCGGGGTGGGGTATCGTGACTTGACCGGGACCGACACCAAGCCAGACGGGATTATCCAACGTCTGGTATGAGCAGTCCCAAGAACAGTCGCTCCGTTCCGGATTATACCGCAGCGAGAGCGAAGGTGCACTGTCTGCGTTTCTTAGTTCGGCCAGTGATTCAGCCGACGGAAAGATACTCACCAACGACATCCAGGTAACAGACGTGTAGGGAAAGAATGCCGAATAATAATAAATAGATCAAGAGGCAGCTCTCAAAGCCGTCGAACGCTGTCGGTAAACTGGAAGGTTAGCCTTTTCCATACGTTGGTTGAGAGCTTAATCCACCAACCGCGCTGAAATAAACGAATAGAACCCATGATTGTTTCATAACACGATGCAGAAGCCCCGAGCGCCGACGTGGATATACTCGTAGTCATTCAACGTATCAAAGGCAGGATACCGGACGCAGAGATCATCTGGCGACGGTGGATGTGAAGTGAAGAGGATGTCCAGTTGACTTAGGTCATCCATGGATGTGCCGTTACGTTTGCGTATGGCTCAGATAGAGAGATGAGGTGAAGGTGTCAGCTCAGCCGGCGGCCATCACCTCCTTTTTTATATCGGCTGACAACAATTCACGATGTGGACAATTGTTTTTTTTTTTTCAAGCGTTCCACAATGTGGAGGTTAGATTTTCATTTACAGAACGACGATAACAATGTGTCACCTGATGAATATTCCTCGCGGAGATCGAAATCGAACCGTTTATGGAAGGTCATTACCACTTTAGCGAGACAATGCTCCGCGCGTGCTAACCAAACACGCCATAATATCGATGGCAAAGCACTGTAAACAGATGACATAATACAGTCACTCGTTACCCTAGTTGGCTAAATGAACGTTGCAGTTTCTAGATCCCTTTCAACATGTTCCACTTCCGCTTTGACTTGGAAGACTTTGTGGATGAGACCACAGCTCCACAAGAAGTACATGGAGCCCACCGCGACAGTATTTTATCCCAACAGAATACCGGAGAACCCTTCTCTGAAATTGACCTCGATTCGCTGGTATGCACAGCGCATCCCAACTCGCCCTTGCGTGCACCTCACTCCCATGAATCAAGTCTAGCTAGAGGCATTACCGACCAAAATATCCTACTCTTTCATCTCTGTTCCGTCTGACCTAAAGCTCGCGCGCCGCGACTTGTTCGACGCGCGATTTCAGCTCATCTCCCAAGGAACATCCGAGGATGATCCAGAATCCACGGGTCAAGCAGCCAGATCCAACCCCAATTTTGCATCGGCCCTTGAATTTATTGACAATCCTTCGGATCTCGTGCCTCTCGTCTATGAAGGCGGTTTGAAAACTTGGGAATGTAGCCTCGATCTGGCTAGCTACCTCAAGCGCAACGGTCACGCCGCAGATGCCAAAGGCCAACGCGTACTGGAGGTACAACGGCATCCTTTACATGAATGCCTATTCATCCATCGTTGACGTGAACAATGCATCTAGCTGGGGTGTGGCACGGCAATCCCAACGCTCTGCGTTCTCTACGAGATATTTTCATCGCCACCAACCGATGACAGTGCGACCCATGTTCACCTCCAAGACTACAATGCGTCTGTGTTGTATCTAGTAACCGCTCCAAATGTCCTCCTTTCTTGGTGTACGTGGTCTCCTGTTTGACAGTCTCAGATCCCATCACGAGGCCCCAGATACCTCGCCTGCTGCAACTGCCTACCGCAGCTCCGCAGTCCACGCAGCAGAAGATGACAACGTCGACTCGGAGCTACACATCACTCCTCAGCTGATACACGCATTCAAAATGTCACTGCGCGACTATCGGGTCCGTCTCCGCTTCTTCTCTGGTGTATGGGACGCGTTTGATCTGCAGCGCACGGGAGGGCCTTACCACCTCGTTCTCACGTCGGAAACGA
>JBBPLW010000373.1:0-17167 GCA_038089995.1 Tylopilus balloui
GATCCAAGGAACAGTGAAACATGGAGGAGGAAATATCATGGTATGGGGATGTATGGGTTGGGAAGGCATTGGATATCTGGCAGAGGTTGAGGGAAGAATGGATGCCAACCAATATGTGGACATTTTGGAGAAGAATCTACTCCCTAGCTTGGAAGAATCAGGAATTTCTCTAGAGGATATTATCTTTCAATAGGATAATGACCCTAAACATACCTCCAACAAGGCCAGGAAGTGGATGGAAGATAACAATATCAATGTCCTAGATTGGCCTCCACAATCTCTAGATCTTAATCCTATTGAATATCTCTGGCATCATATCAAAAAGAAGCTTGCCAAGTATTCAAGGCATGCAAAAGAGATATAGGAGGTTTGGGACAAAGTGGCAGAAGTATGGAATAATATAGATCCAGAGGTATGTCAGAATTTGATTGAAAGCATGCCTAGAAGAATGCAAGCAGTGATTAAGGCCAAAGGAGGTCATACAAAGTACTAGAATTGGCCAAATCTTGTTACAATTTTTCCTTTTCATGATGATCTTATCATGTCATTACCTTGGTTTCTCCTTTCTGCACCAAGATAACTATCTTTTAGTAATACATCCTTCTTGAATAATGTTGGTTTCTCTTTATCTCTAAAAACCATCATATCTATAGAACTTCTTTGGGTGCTCTTCTTCTCTAGGCTGTTCTCTTACACAGCTTACATGTCCCCTTGTTTCACCACATTCCATGCACTTCTTCCATTCTCTATTGTTCCCAAGGTTTTTGTAACGTTCTATTTCCACCATTCGAGATCTATAAAAGAGTGGTAGTAGACATGATAGATTCCCTACACTTGTTCTGTGCAATAATATATCATTTGTGTTTTTCCTTCCTTCAAAGTGTCATCTTGTCGTTCCACAAGAGTAATCCTCTTGTAACGAATCCTAGTTCACCCTAAGTAACCCATTGGACCATAGAATCCCTAGTCCCGAGGACATTGAGTCTCTTTGTGAGTACCTCCCTCAGATCCTCAAATCCCTAGTCCTTGTGAAATGGTATACTGCATAACAAAAGAACAAGTGTATTCTAGTCCCTCCTCTCTAGGAGCAGGACTTATCCTGGACTCACCACATCATTTTGAGCACCTAGTGATTCAGAGGAAGAACTCCCTCCTACCAGTCCAACCCCTTATCATATAACTGAACCAAGTACCCCATTACCCATTGATAACCCAAGAGTACCCCCAAGACCTTGAAACCCTAGACCCAGCACCCCCCCAGTGCCCACAGACAGAAGTACAACCACTCCCAATGTTCCCAGTAACCCCTTTCAAGATATCTTTATCCCATCAGCCCTTAACTAATCTCACATTACAATTGCTCCTGGAGAAACTCCATTCTTCCTCCCTACCAGAACCCCAAGTCCACCAGCAGTACACATAACCCTGTCATCTTGAACCCCCTCCCCAGTTCCCATGGCAACCTCCAAACTCAAGGCAGCTCTTCCCGTAGACTTTACTGGAGAGCCATGCAATACCATGAGATGGATAAAGGCTATGAAGGCTTATTTCTCCATCAACGCCACTCTCTACAACAATGATAACAAGAAAGTCATGACCACTTTGAACAAGATGGGAAAGGGACAAGGAGTCTCCTTCTCTGAAATGTGGTACAATAAGCTTGCAGACCCAAACATTCCTGCCAGAGACAAAACCTTCGACAAACTCATTGAGAACTTTGAACCACCTTTTTCCCATTTGATGTTAAAGCCACTGCTCGCCATGACCTTAGCTGATTAGCCCAGAAGACCTGGCGACTTCCAAACAGAATGACAGATGACGGATTCCAAAAGTATATCATCAATTTCCAGAATTTAGCTGCCAAAGCTGGGATCACCGATCAAATGACTCTCATCAATCAATTTTCCCTTGGACTTGACCAACAACTGGCAACCATGATTTTATCCATGGCTACCATCCCAACCACCATTGATGGATGGATTAATCAAGCAAAAACCTTTCATGCCCAGAAAATGTGAATCCTAGCTCTAAAGGGACAAAGGGAAATCCCCACCTTCTTATCCACTCATATCCCCTCTCATGACCCAAACGCCATGGATATCGATGTCACCATAACAACCCTATGGAAACTAACCCTAGCCAAGAAGGCAGATTGCATCTGTAAGAAGCTATGCTTCCGATGTCATAAGCCTGGACACAATGCCAGAAACTGTAACTGTCGGCCATCCATGAACAACCGATTTCCATAGAATATCCATACCATGAAGACTATGCCCCCTATCCCTAACCCCATTCAAAATCCCCTGGTGTCTTCTCCCCTCAAAGCATTCATACAAAATCTTCATACCTAGGGAAAGATCAAAAGTGAGGTTCTTCAAACCCTGAAGTTATGCTATGAAGAACCCCTTGGAAACCAAGAAGACCAGAGCATGGCCACCTTAACGTTGGATGCAGATTTTTAAAATGGGAAGCTGAGTTGATGTCTTCTTCCCAGATGATAGCCTCTGTACTCGTAGGAATACCAAATGACAGAACCTTGTGTGTCTCTATCACAATCCTATCTGAGGCCCAAATCGTCAAAACATCTGCCCTCATTGACTGTGGAGCCACTGGCAACTTTATCGATGTTGGACTTCTAACTACTATGAACTTTTCCCTAAAGAAACTCCCCATGCCCATACTAGCTCGAAACATTAATGGAACCTCCAATGTTTGAGGTAATATTCGCTGGACTACATAGGTCACCTTCGCCACCTCATCCCATAAAGAAACCCTAGACCTAATGGTCTTAAGTCTAGGAAAACAACAAATCATCCTTGGAATGCCCTGGCTCCAGAAATGGAACCCAAGAATCAATTGGCAACAGACCACCCTATGTCTCCCACAAAATCCCATTTACAATGCTAAAATCACCAATGAAAAACCAGCTCAATACCTAGTTTAATACCTAGGGATCAAAGCTAATAAGAAAATCTCCAAATGATTGGCCAAAAGACAACATTGGTTGAATGATGCAGCATCTTTTCATGAGTACCCCCAGGAAACCAATGAGGAAATGGTCAACAAACTCACGATATCCATGCAAATTGCTTAAAATGAGAAAAAGAGCGAACAGCCTATCCCAAACTAGTGCTGAGAATTCGCTGATGTATTCTCAGAAAAGCTCCATGACCAACTACCCCCTCATTGTCCCTATAATCATACTATTGAACTTTTCCCAAAATTTACTCCCAAGATTGCCAAGATCTACTCCCTCAACCCTGCTGAAATGAAGGCATGTGAAGACTTCATCAAAGAACATCTTAAAACTGGAAGAACTAAATCCCCACAAGCATTCCCACTTTTCTTCATATCCAAAAAGGATGGAACTCTCTACCCATGCCAGGACTACTGTTATCTGAACTCATTCACCATCCGGAATGCCTACCCTCTTCCACTAATCAATGACTTGATCAACAATATGAAGGAATCTACCCTATTTACCAAGTTTGATATTCACTAGGGTTACAACAACATTCGACTAAGGGAAGAGGACCAATGGAAGGCTACATTCATCACTTCCTTAGGACTTTTTGAACCTACTATCATGTTCTTTGGATTCAGCAATGCTCCACCCACATTCCAAGCCTTCATGAATCATATTTTCACTGACATGATTGCTGAATGATGGCTTAAAATATATATGGACAACCTGGGGATCCACATGCAAGATGATCTCAAGCTCCACCACAAACCCACATGTCATGTCCTATCCAGACTATGTGAACATGGACTCTCAATCAAACTATCCAAATATGTCTTTGACTCCCCAAAAATCGAATTCTTAGGAATGATCATTGGACAAGGAAAGATTGAGATGGATCCCACCAAACTAACAGCCATTGCCAATTGAAAATCCCCTGTCTCAGTGAAAGGAGTATGATCTTTCATTGGATTCACCAACTTCTATCAAAAGTTCATCCCTAACTTCTTCCAAGTTATTGTTCCCTTAAACCTTCTTACTCAGAAGATAGAACCATGGGTATGGATCCCTCTGCAACAATATGCTTTTGATACCCTCAAGAAGGCCTTCTTGTCCACCCTAGTCCTCCAAATCCCTGATATCTTCAAACCGTTCTCTGTGATGACTGACACCTCACACCTAGCAGCTAGCACCATCCTCATGCAAACTGATAGCAATGGTGATCACCACCCATGTGCCTATTTCTCAAAGACCTTCACTCCAGCAGAATGCAATTATGACATCTATGACAGAGAATTACTTGCGGTCATCCTTGCCTTACAGGAATGGCATCAATATCTTCAAGGAATCCCTCACAATGTTATCATCATCACTGACCACAAAAACCTCTCCTTCATCAAAGACCCATGAAAACTCTCCCAACAACAAGCATGATGGGCTCTCTTTTTACAGGATTTCCCCCTCATCTGGAAGGTCACCCCTGGATCTCAAATGGCCTCTGCCAATGCCCTATCCTGACACACACAAATCAATACATCCCTCGACAATTCCAATATCTCTATTTGTCTGGACCCTATAATCATTCAAGCACTTGACCTTGCCCTAGCTTAAAAAATAAAATCTTCCTCAGCAAACAATCCCTTAGACCTTTGTGCTCTCGCTGCCATCCAGAATGACACCCCCTCTTTTCCCACTCTTAGGCCTCTGACTGGCACTTTGACAATGGCCACCTCTATTTTCACAACTACCTCTATGTATCCCCAAACTCCTGACATTCCATCGTCTCCACTATTCATTCCCTTCCCACCTCCAGACATGCTAGCCGATTTCATACTAAATCTCTACTAGAATGTAACTTCTGGTGGCCAGGTCTTTCTACTTTTGTCAACAACTATATCACAGGATGTGCCATATTCCAACAAAACAAAGCCAATATCCATCCAATTACCCCACCACTCAATCCAATACCATCCATCATCTCATTACCTTTTCACCAGATATCCATAGATCTCATTACCAACCTACCCACCTCTGACGATGCTGACTCTATCTTGGTTGTGGTCAACCACAGCCTTATGAAGGGGGTAATTCTCACCCCTTGTCTCAAAACCATTGACGCCATGGGAGTAGCCCAAATATTCTTTCATTTAGTCTTCAAATGATTTGGACTGCATGACTCCTCATCTCTGACAAAGGCCCTCAATTCGCCTCTGCGTTTATCAAAGAGCTTGCCAGACTACTACAATACAATGTCAAACTATCCACGGCCTATACCCTCAGACAGACAGACAGACAGAACATACCAATCAAGAGCTAGAAACTTATCTTCACATCTTCTGCACCAATCAACCCCACAAATGGAAAGATCTACTAACCACTGCTGAATTCCATCATAACTTCACCCCCCATTCAGTCACAAAATGATTACCCTTCTCCCTCATGCTTGAATATGAACCTAGAGCTTACCCCCCACTGGGAAAAACATTCATCCCTGCCTTAGAAACTTATCTATCTATCCTTGAAAAGGTATGAGATGAGGCCTTAGCGGCACTGTTAGACCTCTACGATGACAAGGTATATTACCTTTCGACTGAGGGAGGTGCTCACGAAGAGACGCAACGTCCTCAGGCGAATAGTTGCAGACGAAGGTATGATGAGGGATTCCCACACGAAGGGACTAAGTCCTGGAGGCGCACGGCTCTCGAGGGAATCAAGTTGACCAAGAAGCGAGGTAGAATTGAGAAGAACAAGATCGGAGTTTACAAAGCGTTTACCTACAGGTATTTATACCCGTACTGCAGATGGAACGTCAAAGAATCATGAGGAACAATATTAGCTAATCTGTGGGGATGGGGACACGTAGATAATGCAAGAGAATTATCTAATGGAGACGATAGTCCAGCAAAAAGGAAGAAACGTATACCTAGGTTGGTTGGATAAGAAGATCGGAAGGTGAACAACCTAGGGATCAAGGAAGAGTACGCGAAAAGAGAAAGGACCTACGATGAGTAACCATCGCGTAGGGTAAGAACGGCGAGCCCCTGTCCATATGCGTCTCCAAGTAAGAAGTGTGATAAGAAAAAGACGAGGGAAAATATAGTCAATCGTAACAGGCACATGACTCAGCCCATCTCCTGATGACCCAATGATCCCTAAAACGGTTCATGCCTTGGAAAGTTGGGAATAAAGTATGGCTGGAAGCAACACACCTATGATTATCCCTCTCATCTAGAAAACTAGCCTCTAAATGGTATGGACCATTCGAAATAATCTGAGTCCTTTCCTCTCTAGTATACCAACTACATCTACCTCCCATGTGGAAAATTCATGACATATTCCATGTCTCCCTTCTATCTCCATATAAGGAAACAGACACACATGGGCCCAATTTCTCCCAACCTCCACCGGATCTAATTAAAACAGAAGAAGAATACAAAGTTGATTGGATCATTAGTCATCAAGAAATAGGGAACTGCCTGAAGTACCTAACCGCATGGAAAGGCTATCCATCATCGGAAAACACTTGGGAACCTGAATCAAACCTTAAACATGCCACCTCCATAATCCGACATTATAAATGCCTCCATAATCTATGAATTGTCATGTCCTCGCCTCCCTCCAACTTCCTCGATCTCTCCACTAATAAGAATGAACCCCTTGACCCCTCTGTCAAATTCAAATATTATATCATCACTTGCATTTTTGTTGTAGTCTTCCTTATCCTCATCATTGCTATTCTTCTTCTTGCCCTACAAGTTTAATCCCTAGGAAGTGGAGTCTTTTTATGAGCACTTCCCTAGTTTATGATCCATTTTTGAAACCCTATTCTTTGTTTTATTACTTATGTCTTCTCTTCCTTTTTCACGCTCTTCTTTCACCTCCTCCTCATCTTGTCCCATCAGATTTCAGTGGGTGCAACCCAAGTTTTTGCCTATTGACCACACCTACTAGCTGTACACAAAAGTTCTTGAACATCCCATCTACCTAAACGCCATCCAAGATCAACCTCTGTTTCAGGACAACTACGTCACTCAGGAACTTATTAGATTGTTTCAGGATTTTTCTAAATTATAACATTACCATCTTCCTTCCTCCCAAGACGTTCCCCTCTTCTGGGATCTCCCCACTCATCTAAATCTTGCAGGTCTCTCTCTCTGAATCTTATTCACCCTCCATTTACAGGGATTCCACACCTACGTCACCCAGATCCCTGCAGCCACCATCTACCCAGTCTTTTGCCAAATCTATCACTTCCTCTTGGTCTCAAAGTGAGAAAACTACCTGCAACAAACAGAACTGTTAAGATGATCCTGAACCTCCCCTTGATCCATATCTGACCCTTCCCTTCTCTCTTGACTCTCTTCTCCATCTCCCCCATTGTCTTCGAGCTCTTCTAATATTGAACCTTCCTCTCCGGTTGCTAGATCTCATAATGCTCTTATCCCCCAATGAGTCACTGTCTGAGAAGTCTCCCATGCCCATGCTCTTACCTTGGAACTCCTTATTTAGATCAACCCTGAGGAATATATGCTCTCATCCTATACTCAAACTATCCCTGCTTTTGTCCCTCAACTACCTGTGAATCCCCTTATGGAATGTTAATGTTGTCATCAACTTGGATACTATTGAGAGAACTGTCCCCTTTACACCTGTCCCCATTGCCATTGAACCACCCTGGGATACCTCGCTTGTCTTTGTCTCACTCTCCAATGTGGATACTGCAGTTGTTGGGGACATAGTGATCAATTATGCTCTACACAGGTTTGCACTACTTGCAACACCTCAGGACATATACATGATGACTGCCCAATTGAGTACCACACCCCAGCCCAGTCCTTTCTTCACAGCTTGGAAGTTCACCTAGATGATGAATTAAGCCTGGAGAGCAGAGTAATTTTCAAGACTGGGTCTTGAATGTACGAAGGGGGTAATGTTATAATTTTTCCTCTTTATGACAATCTTATCATGTTAACCTTTCAATCAACTTGTCATTACCTTGGTTTCTCCTTTCCACACCAAGATAACTATCTTTTAGTAATATATTCTTCTCGAATAATGCTGGTTTCTCTTTATCTCTAAAAACCATTGTATCTATAGGACTTCTTTGGATGCTCTTCTTCTCTAGGCTGTTCTCTTACACAGCTTACATGTTCCCTTGTTCCACCACATTCCATGCACTTCTTCCATTCTCTATTGTTCCCAAGGTTTCTGTAATGTTCTATTCCCCCCATTCGAGATCTATAAAAGAGTGGTAGTAGACATGATAGATTTTCTACACTTGTTCTGTGCAATAATACGTCGTTTGTGTTTTTCCTTCCTTCAAAGTGTCATCTTGTCATTCCACAAGAGTAATCCTCTTGTAACGAATCCTAGTATACCCTAAGTAATCCATTGGACCATAGAACCCCTAGTCCTAAGGACATTAAGTCTTTTTGTGAGTACCTCCCTCGGATCCTCAAATCCCTAGTCCTTATGAAATGGTGTACTGCATAACAAATCTATATATTTAATACATAGTTTCAAAATTGAGTCAATGTCTTACTCATTTGATTTAACCATATCTCCATAGATACTTACTTGAATTACATAATTATTTTTGTAGTAGATAGCCAAGAGCAAGTACTATCTGCCACCCACTTAAGCTTTGGCTCTATTTCTATTTGTTCTTGTTCCTGAGTTATTTAACCAATACTCCAAAATTGCAAAACATTAACTCAATTTTGGAAGTTACTGTAAGTGCAGTATACCACAGACAGCTTTAGAGAGGGTTGAATATAGGAGATTCACTGATGCTTGTATGAGTGCAAGAGTGAATTAATTACTAGGTTGTAAGGCCTAGTGTTACGACTAGTTAAGTTATGAACTCAAGATCTAACACAAAGACAAGGGTACAAGCGACATTAACTATGTGGAATTTTCTCTGTAGTGACAAGGTAGCTTCCCAGGGGTCATTCACTGGGTGGTGATGTCTTAGCAGATACTCAAGGGTAGCCTGAAGACCACAAGAAAGCTGAAGAGCTTCTGGTGAAGCAACTAGAGATTAGAGCTAAAGTTAAGTAGATTCAGCTTGAGAAATACAGGCTATATCTATGGGTTTAAATAGATAGTGGGAATTTAGGGCAAGCATAGAAAGTACTAGAAGGTTACTGAAAGGAGAAACTATGATGTCATAGTTGACATCATTGTTGACTGAGTAATGGAACATCATGGAAGGTTAAAAAACAAATGAGTAATTGAGAATGAATAATCACTGACTGAATAATGGAATATCATAGAAGGTTAAAGAACAAATGAGTAATCAAGAATAAATAACAAAATTGTGAGACTGGTTATATGGACAAAAGGAAGTAACTGGTCTTAGTAATATAGAAAAAGGTAAGGAGAACATACAAGTTATAACATTACCCCCTTTGTATGCTGAAGCTATACCAGAGGCAATTTAGAAGTTCCATGGATCAGAAAGGGAAGTTCACCATTCAAGATCAAAAGTCATAGGTAGGAGAGCTGGAGATGTTGGCCTCTGCAACAGGGTGAAAGTCCTCTTCTTGGATGAGGATGTCCTCTTCAGATGAGATCTGGTTAACACAACAGTTGATTTGTTGCAGGTGTTCAGATAGTTGCCTGCAATTGATATGGTGAGGTAGGTAAGGACAGGCATATATATCCTCTTCTATTACATTTGAGTCAGATAGAATGAAACATAGTCCTTTAAATGGATGAATGAAAAATGAGTTGACAAGGGATCAAGTGATAAGGAACAAGGTTGTGAAGAATGAGGTATTAAGGGGTGAAATGATGACATGAAGGCACAAAGTCAATGAGATCATCACAGATGATAACAAGGATGCTATTGAGAATGTCTTGTGCAGCAACAAATGTTTCAAGACTTTGACCAAGAGATTTCTAGAGGAGATAATGATATTCCAAAGGAAAGAACAAAATGGTGACTACAAGTACAGAGGAGTGTTTATATACTACTGAGACATGGGAAAGAAGAGCCATACTAGTTGATAACATATAAGTCTAAATCAACAAGGAGAATAAAGACATGTCTTGGATGTAATTAAATAACAAGAGAATTGGGAGGGAACAGAATGGAACAAACAGGAAGAAATAGAAATGAAATGGAGAGGAGTTCCATCGAAAGAAAGAGATATCCATGATATGATTGGCTTCTCAATGAAAAGTATTGAATGAGTAATCATTGAGACAAAGACAAAAGAAAAGCAGAGGAACAAAGAATAAAGCATACGAAAGGAACAAGTCATAACAATATCCTCTAACTAAGCTAAATCTCTAAAGAAGCTTCTTCAGAGGTCAATGTTGACATATCCAGGGAAGCCAGATGGCTCATTTCATGTGGGGTCAAAGTCTTCATCAAATGGATCTATATAGGATGGTATGTGTGGCAGCAGGATATGGTGGATGCAGTGGTACACAAAGGGAATGGTGATGAGTGATGGGAGCATGATATGGTAAAGCTTACCACATGAGTGTAATGGGGGCAGGTGTTTTGCAGGTATCCCAGATGCCAGACATGGCAGAGGGGGCATTGGTAATATAGACAATGGACCCAGATATGACCTAGCCTGTGGCAGTGAAAGCATGCTTTATAGTATTGTGGGTGGGCACAGGTGAGGGGAATGGTACCATTGTGGCCTGTTCACATGGTATCTACTCATTTGATAATAGCTCTTTCACCAAGTTCCAGAGGGAAAGAAGAGGCTAAAGGGATGTGGGGATAGTGGTAGATCCTATTGGGGTGAACACCCACTAGTTGTCCCATATATCTGTCAAGATCTATAAGAAAGTTGAACATGCCTAATTGCCAGAGAGCAGTGAGGATAGTGAACTCTACCTCAACTTTAATACTACAGAGTAGAAATATGAGGAATGGGCAGATGGTAGAGTTCAGTAAGGCAGTGTGAATGTTTTAGAGGTGAGAGATCTGAAGGAATGCATGATACAGGGCATGGAGGGGACTAGTAGGACCTAGATAGGACTCAATTTCTATGGCTAGGCCAGGATCTTGGATAAAGGCTTTGAAATGGTAAATAGTAGGTCCATCTGGAAAGTCATCATGGAGATGATATGTATAGAGGGGAACATCAACAGAGTAGATCCCAATAGGAATAGTGAATACTAAGATGGGGGATAGTTCAGGCATGGGATAATGGGAGCTCCAGCCAGAAATAGCCTAATTAGAAAAAGGAAAAGAGGGATGAGATGACAGATGAGAAAAAAGATGGGGATCAATGGTACTGGATTGAGAGGAAACACGTGACAGAGAGGTGATTGAGGACATGGTGGTTTAATGGGAATGAGGTCTGGATGGAAAGGTTTTTGGGTGCTGCTTTTTATAAGCATTGAGGGTAGAGTTGGCATTTTTTAAGTTCTTTTCTGGGATCCATGAATCTTCTTTGGCTGAGTAACCCTTTTATCAGACTAGGAAGGAGTAGGATTGTGGAGTTCCATGGTGGCATAGAATCTTCTCAACTTCATATTCTTCTTTGCCATCTATTAAGTCTGGTGATGGAAAAGGGAAGTTCTTTCCATGGATTTCATTTTCCTAGTAGAGGGTAAGAAGAGAAGCATGGAAGATAGGGTAAATCTTCCAGGTTTTCAGGAGTTGGAGTTGGAAGGTTATGGAGGAGAGAGCTTTAGTAATAGTAAATAGGCCTTTCCATTTAGGCATGAATTTTGGGTTAGCAACATGTCATTTGAGATTTCTGGCTTCAAGCCATACTTTATTCCCTTTGATAAAGGGAGTATAAAAGTGGCAAGAATGAGACTTCATCACTTGTCAGGCAAGTTCATGAGCAGCTAGTGCCTCATCACAAGTGGTAGTAAGGGACTTTAGATGGAAGGACACTGTGGGAATAGAAGACTTGGGAATTATAGAAGGTAGGGCATGGGATTCATAGCCCATCATGAGAAAGAGTGGGGATTTGCCAGTAATAGAATGGGGGCAATGATTATGGGGAAATTCAGTGTGAGATATTTTATCAGCCCAGGAAAATGGATTATCTTCATAGAATATCTGGAGATAGGTTTCAATTTCTTGGTTTACACATTTGATTTCTCCATCAGTCTGAGAGTAGTATATGGTGGAGAGGGTAAGTCCATATCCAAGGATTCATCCCAAGGCATGGGCAAAGGCTAAGATGAATTGTAGACCTCTATCAGAGATAACTTTATCATATAGGCCATATCAGAGATACACTTTGTGAAAAAAGTGGTCAGCAACTCCCTTAGCAGTGATGGTTTTTTTTGTAGGGCAGAGAATTACCCCCTTAGTAAGCCCATGGTTGACCATGACCAAAAGGGAATCAAAGCCCTATAAAAGGGGAAGGTCAGTGATAAGATTGTAGGAGATCTGTTGGAAGAGATGAGAGATAGAGAAGGGAATGTGAAAAGATGGAGGAGTAGAGAGATGCATGTTGGCTTTGTTTTGCTAGCAAGTGGCATAGCCCTCAACATATTTGTAGTAGTAGACAGTGAGGCCAGGCTACCAGAAGTCCATGGAAACAAGTTGGCAAGTCTTAAGTTACCCTGGGTGATAGCAATGGAGAATGTCATGCTGAAGCAAACCTATAGGGGGTACATATACATGGTCCTTATAGATAAGGACACCATCAATGTGTTGCCAGTCTGTGAGATGGGATTTGAATGTGGAGGGGATATCATTGTTGAGGGATTGAAGATATTGAAGGACAAGGGATAGAAGGCAGAGTCAGCAGAGATTTTGGTAGATAATAAGGTATCAATGACATTTATAAAGAGTGAGGGTGACAGGAGAGTGATCCCTTCATTATCCAAATTGGAAGAGAAAAGGAGATCAGGGTAATGAGAGAGGACATCTGGCCCTGTGAGGATATGACTGGGGATATGAATTAATTTGAGATCATAGTCAGTGAGATCAAGAAGCCAATAGCTTTGGCAATGATTGAGGTTTTGGGTGGAGTAAAAATATATAAGATTTTTGTGGTCAGTGAAGACCTGGATGGGAAAAGGGAAGCCAAGAAGGTATTGTTGCCAGGTTTTGAGAGTGTGAAGGATGGCAAGAAGTTCATGATCATAGATGTCATAGTTTTGCTCTGCTGGACTGAACAATTGAGATAAATATGAACAAGGGTGCCATTCACCATTAGAGTTAGTCTGAAGTAGGATGCCTCCAGAGGTAAATTTGAAAGTATTGATGGCAATGGCAAAAGGTTTGGTGAGGTCAGGCATAATCAACACCAGTTTTGAGAGGAAGAGGGCTTTGAGGATATCAAACACATGTTAACATGTGGGGGACCAGGACCAAGAGGAGGATTTCTTTGAAAAATCAATGAGGAAATGGGCAACAGTTGAGTAGTTCAGGATGAATCTTTGACAGAAGTTTGCAAATCCGAGAAATGAGTAGACATCTTTGACTTTGGTGAGGGTTGGCCATTTAGCGATATCATCAGGTTTAACAGGGTCCATAGAGATTTGTCCAGGGGATACAATCATTCCAAGATAATCAACTTCTGTGATAGCAAACTGGCATTTTTCCAGATGAAGATGAAGTTCAAGGTCTTGCATTCACTATAAGATACATTTGGTATGTTCTTGGTGAGTGACTTTGTCTGGGAAGAAAATAAGAAGGTCATCCATATAGACAACCAGCCATTCTTTTACTATCATGTCACAGAAGGAGTCATTCATAAATCTTTGGAAAGTGACAGGGAAGTTCATGAGGCTAAAAAACATAACAGTGGGTTTGAAGAGGCCTCAATGGATTATGAAGGCAGCTTTCCATTGATGGCCATCTTTGATCCTGATATTGTTATACCCCCATCAAACATTGAACTTAGTGAAATGGTTAGCCCCTCTGAGTTTATCAAGGAGGTTGCCAACAAGAGGTAGAAGGTAATCATTGTGGATGGTATGTTTGTTGAGATATCAATAATCCTGGCATAGGCAGAGTATTCCATTCTTCTTCTTGACAAAGAAGAAGGGAGAGGCTTGTGGGAAGTTGAAGGGACAAATCTTGCCCAATGCTAGATGTTCATCAATGAACTTGTCAGTAGCTTTTCATTCTTTGGGGAAGAGTGGATAAAGTTTCTCAATCTTTAGGACATATGATTTCTTTATGTTTATCTCATGGTTGTAGGATCTCAACAGGGATACATGCTCTGTTGATTCTTTAGAGAAGATGGAAGTGAACTCTTGGTATTCTGATGGGAGAGTTACTTTTGGATTTGAGGTTTCCTAGGCAATGGCAAACTCTGTCACTTGGGTAAGATAGCAGATGACAATGGAGAGTGCTAGAACAAAGTGTGCTCCATACCAGAGGAGGTAACTGAGGGTTTTTGGTCCATATGGGCTGGTGGTTTGTCTTCTAATGATTGTATGTTCTTCATGATTTTCATAGACACTCTCAAGGTAGTCAGATTTGTCCATCAATTTATTATAGTCAAAAAGTCATCCATTTGTGATGGAATTGACATGAACATGTTTTGGAGGGGGACAGTGTTTGTCAAAGAGGGAATTGTGGTAGGACAGATCAATGAAGTGTGACAAATAAAGTTTTTTGGACTAATCTGTGGATTCATCAATGAAGATGGTCTTCTTGACCCAATCAATTGTAGAGTTGACCTTTTTCAGCCATGGGAGTCTGAGGATAATGTTGTCATATTCTAGAGCCATGATGTGGAACATGACTTCATGGGCAATTCCTTCAATGTTAAGGAAAAGGGTGGTAAACTTTGTAATTTCTCCTTTTTTAATGTAGGAATTGTCTGCATTTTGTGCATGCAGAGGATTTTTCAGGGTCATTGTGGGGAAATAGTACTTTTGTATGAATTCTTAGTCAATGCAATTGATGTTAGCACCACTATCAATAAGGGCCTGAGTGTTAATGATTTTCAAAGTATATGATGGTTCAACCAATTGAATTGGAATTTGCAAGGCTTTAGTGACTTATGGTACAAGTATACTTTCAATGGAAGGGGTGACTCATGTTGTTTGAGACCCCTGGTTCAAAAATCCTTCCCAAACTTGATCTTCCTTACTTCAAAATTGTCTTCCTTGTCCTTCACTTCTTCTAGTTTCAGAGTATCTTCTTTGTCACAAACTTGTTGAGTCTGTTTCTCTGCTGGGGCAGACCTTAAGGAGTTTTAGAGAAGGCAGGGAATGAAGTGGCCATATGGCCAGATTTATGGCAGCAAAAGCAAGGACATTTTTCAGCACATTGCTTATGCATTTTGGGAATTAACTTGGATACTTTGATAGCATCAACATCCATTGTATCAGGATCTTGGATGGATTTTGAGATATGGGTAGGTTTGTGTTGGAAGTACATATGATAGTTGGGGCACTAGTTATACTTCATGACTTCTTGGGCATGATCATACTGAGTCTGAAAGTAAACAGCTTTCCCATATCATTCAGTGATAATTCTAGGGACCTTGTCCATGGAATAGATGCAGGTCATAAGTCGGGTAGGGGTGCCTGCAGCAAAGAATCCAATGAGTATAACATTGTCAGATGTATTAGCTTGGATCACACAATTCCTAAATTTCACAATATATTCAGTGAGGCTTGGGGAGAATGTCCCATCTCATTTATTTGTTACGCGGAGCGGCTCATTCTATGATGAGAACTTACTACTCTAAGGAGACACTCATGAAGAGGCACAACATCTCAGAGAGGAGCTTAGGGCTGAACATACTTAGAGAAACCTGACGAGGTTTCAATGGAAGGGAATCACGATATATTGAGTGTTAACAATCCACAAGTAGCATAGAAAGAGATCAAGGTGACTACGTTCCAAGAAAGGGACTAAATAGTATGTGTCTATGTGTTTAGGGCAAGCGTAGAAGGTCAAGGAATGCCATGGAATATGGGGACATGTAAGTAACACGAGAGAGTTACTTATTGGAGATGGAAGTCCATAAGAGATAAGTGACGAGGGTGAATGTCAGTGAGACTAGGTCGATGGAAGAGAAGATCAGAAGGTGAACAACCTAGTCTTATAAGGCTGCAAGAGAGATCTTGTCATGATCTAAAGAAAGGATGAATTGATCAACGTGTAAAGAAGTCATGGACTCGACTATAAATGATAGAGCACGATAGAAAGGAAAGAAAACTGTAACATTACCCTCCTCATACAATTGAACCCCTGGTTCAATTATCCTCAGTCGATGGTGTTCCCAAAGAAGGATGGAGTCCACCTCTTGATCCCTCAGCAGAGTAATGAGGGCAGTCATTAGCCAGATGGCCTGAGGTATTACAATATGCACAGATATGCCCAGGGCAAAATCGGGGGGTATGTCCCCATTGATAACAAAAGTCACAATGTGTCCGAAGACAATTATACTGCAGGTGTCTGGGAGTGATGACATGGCAGTTGGGGCATGTATATTGCGGGCAGTTCTCCCTATAATGTCCATAACCCTCACACTGAAAGCATAACGTATCTGCTGTCGCAGGTCTAGGAAGAAATACCCAAGGGAGCATTTGATAGGGAGTGGATAGGGCGACTTGTCCAGAGGGAAGATGGATCTGGTATGCTTGTACAGTGGCAAGGGCATCCTCATCGATTCTGGGTGGTTTGTCGAACAGGGTAGAGGTGTCAGAAAGTTCGGAGGTGGGAGAACTAGGAGGAGATGAGATCTATTCTAGAAGAGAAGGATGTGGGCGTATTGGTTCAGCCATGGGTTGGCCTTGATTTTGGGAGAGACATGCAGTTAGAGGGTGAGGGACGGGATGAAGAGCCTCGGAGTGGCGAGTATAGAGGGTTTGTTCAGCTGGAGTCATGCAGAGGTATACAAGTCAGAATGTATGATGGACCACATGTGGAGGTAGGGCAGCCACTATCCTGTGGAATCCTCAATGGTGTAGGATGATGAGGATGTCTTGCAAGATTTCAGATAGCGAGAGGGAATGGATGGCAAGAATGTTAGGAGGAAAGGTGGCAACATACAGTGGCTCAAATAAGTGTCCCAATGTTGAAGCATTTTGGAAAGACTTAACATTTGCA
The DNA here is from genome assembly GCA_038089995.1 of Tylopilus balloui. NCBI lineage: Eukaryota > Fungi > Basidiomycota > Agaricomycetes > Boletales > Boletaceae > Tylopilus > Tylopilus balloui. Next base: position 16,974 of record JBBPLW010000373.1, read on the forward strand.
AAAGAACTAAAATGTATCAGCTCTAACCCTTGCAGGGTCATAAATAGCCCTGACCCCTGCCCTGAATATGAGCCCTTAGTCATGTGATTTGGTTGCCATGTCATTGAGATATAACCATTTCAAAATCACATGTCATTGGGACACTTATTTGACCCTGATGTTATCAGTCATCATTTGGTAAATAACATAATGTT
>JBBPLW010000374.1:0-17126 GCA_038089995.1 Tylopilus balloui
AGCAAATCAACCACGATCTGGGTTTGGGCAGCCGTCTGCATCCAGCACGACAACTCAGCCCACTGCGTTTGGACAACCTTCAGCCCAACCCGCATCGGTGTTTGGGAAACCGTCGCAACCCACATCAACCATCCCAAACTTTAGCGTTCGGCCAACCCTCGCAGCAGACGTCTCCTTTTGCTCAACCTGCGCAGCCTACATCAGCGTTTCCTCAACCTACTCAACCTGCACTAAGTTTCGGAGGTGGCCAACACGTCTAACCCCGCAACCATCCGAGTCATGATGACGGCCGTGTGGGTCCTTGTTTATCCACGTTCCTTTAAGTGGTGGAAGCTGGTTAATAGCTTCACCGCTTTCTTTGTAATTGTGGATATAGCGTCTCGAAACTTTCAAGTTTGTTCACTTTGGTACGTCCGATTCCCATGACATACGCAACACCCCGCTGAGCAAGGTCGCACGCGTTGTGGAGAGCGCTTTCTAGAGAGGAGACTCGAAGTGACTTCCTCCTGAGACCCGATGAATAGCTGGACAGCAGAGAAATTTAGTAACAGCTGAAGGCTTGGCGATACGTACCATGATCCGCTATACTGGGTGCTGTGCTGGAAAAACGACCGAAAAGAAGTATACTACTGGGTTAATGTGAAAATAACAAGCGAATATCAGTAAGTATATTCTGCACCTCGTTCCTTATCCACGTCACATTCAGGCATCGGACGGTAAATACTTCAAAGCGATGGAGTCAATAAATCAGTGCATTCTATTTGACGGCCCGCTCATACCGTCCGCCTACGACCATGATACGGCTTGTATGTGCGGTAGTGACGTGCAATCTATGCTCTCTTGCCACAAGAGGTCCTAACATCTCCTACAGTGTGTTTGGTCCTCTTAAGAAAATTCTTTGGACGAAGTCTTGGCATGATTCGAGTTTTGCTTGAAGCTTTCCCCATGGCATGTCTGCATGTGTCTTGACGGGGCTCAACCTTCTATGGGACATCGTAACCTAGGCTCGATCTGAAGTTGAGGCCGCGGTGATTGCAATTCGTTCTCATGGGGGCTACCCCACGAATAATTATTCTTCCTGGCTGATAATCACTGCGTGTCTGCATTCCCCAGATGACCCGAGTCTTGTCACTAGTTCTCACTGTTGCTGTCAAGTAGTCATTTACCACGAGGTACAGAAGCGGATGCCTACCTGGTCTGATTCGATCTGACAATGCCACTGGCAGGCGTGCTGTCACATCCGACACGTAGCCATCAGATCAGTGTGAACACGAATCCAAATGTCATAGTCGTGGTCATCCATCGTAGTTACGGGCACCTAGTATGAATTTCCGCATCCCTCTTGACATCGTGAAAACTGAAGGCGAGCGAGGTTTTCCTGACTTGTCTTGCTGGAAGCCTTGGAATATTGCCTCGCATCCACGACCAAGAACACGCTCGACGCAACATGACCAAACGAGACACAGGGATAGCAGACAAATACCGCCTAGGATGGTGGACTAGGTATAGCCGGAACCCCTCTAATGACAAACCCAAGTCGACGTTTCCAATGGGAGGCAGTGTGAACAACCCGTTCAATCAGGTCCTCATCGACTTCCACAACACGAGAACGTAACTTGCGCCGACTCAACCCACGACGGATCTCATCGAATCGAGCGACAACCTCATCCATTTTTGGGCGTTTATCGGGGTCTGCCTGGATCATACTGGCAATCAATGGTTTCATGAACTCAAAGCCTCGTCTTTCCTGCAGATTTTAAATCAGTCAACAACAACAACTTTTAAAGCAGGTAACCGACCAGGATGAAATCTATCTTGATAGCATTGCCGATATAGAAAACGTCAGTAGCGAACGGATCACGAGGCTCGTTGGAGTTTTGAAACTCGGGAACCTCTTTGTCGCCGCCCCAGATCGGTATTTCCCTGGGATTGGGATCCGAAGGATCATAACGCCGAGAAATTCCAAAATCGATGAAATAGTATTTCGTGGGTCGCTGAGTACGCGTGAAATGTCTCGCATCACCATTACAGTTCTTGTTTAGATTGGTAGCCATGGGGTGAAACGACTCGGGGTAGAGACCAGTAGGATCCAGCATGATATTTCTGTTCATGCAATCCCTGTCGTAAAATCAGAGTGGGTTTAAGACAGTAACCACTCAACGCACCGATGTGCAACGTGATGCTTATGCATGAACTGCAGCCCCTAAAAGTGTTTCAAGACGTGGTCGTCCACCCTCACAAATTGATGTTACCTCGAAAAGCTGGCGGAAGCACTCGACCGCTTCACCAATGGTATCGAAACTAGGATCAGTATAAGGTCGAAGTAGAGGCATGACCATGATCGTTGTATCGTCTTCGCCATCCAGCGAGAAGACCTCATGGATGGGAATGCAATGGTTCGCAGGCTGTGAGGCGAGTGCTTGGGATGAAAAGTACAACGCAATATCTGCTTCATATGGGTGATCCTCTCGACTTATACGTTTCAAAGTGACCACGTTTCCATCGGAAGTTTGGGTCGCATCAATGATCAGGCCAAACTAGGATGACATACGGTAAGATAATAACGAGAGAAAGAAAATCTGCTTACTTTTAATCTCTTACTGTCTTCACTGCTTATAAAGCCCTTGTTGGACATTTTCCAAGAGGGGACCCACTGAGGAGAATAGCGAGGGCGCAGTAAATACCCATGATTGCTGAGTTGCTCGTAGCGATCACGCCACCAAACCTCCCTAGGATCGAGTTCTTCTGGTGGAATGCGGTCGGTTGCTCCCCGCATTGCAATCGTTTTCGGGGAGAACTAGAGTTGTGTGGAAGTCTGCATGTAAACCTCGTGGTGAGTGTAAACATAGACAAACATGCGCCCACAACATGCCAACGCTATGACAGATGGTCGCTGGGTTTCAGCGGGAGACTCGCGCCCAGTGGGTCGACAGATCTCCGACAAAATATGGACTCTTCTTTCAAGAGAGTGGAACTTGAATATCTCAAGCTCGGCCTGATTCGCATAAAAGTAGGATTGGATCAGTTATCCAGGCTGCCTCGCGTCCATCCGTTTCGCACACCCCTGGAATGTAGTGACCTCGAAAAGTACCCATCAGGGATTCCTGGGAGGCCATTCCAAGATGGAAATTACCGCCGTTGATTCCAAAATTTCCTCACGGCGCAGTTTTCCTTATAATAATCCTCAAAGGAAACTAATCACAGCCCGTTCCCCCACCACATCTAAACACCCACCCTCGATGGGTTCTACGGGTCCCGCGACTGTAATCATCCAGATCGATCTTGGAACCGCTTCCGCATTTGATCAAGACATATTTCCCCTTGAGTACTATGCAGCGGATGGCAATCTCAACAAGGGGGGCGTTCTCGTCAAAGCAACGCTAGATGAAATGGCGAAGATTGCACAATTGGGCATCGACCTTAACAAAAACGAGGTCTTCATTTATGATACGAGGCTCAGTCTCGAAGCGTCGGTGGTCAGCAATGGTACTCGATGTCTACTCATGTGATAGCAGTCTCAAGGAGGAAGAGGAAAGAATACAAGAGAATCGCAAGACTCTCAACCCACTCAAAGCGTACCGTAATTACCGAGCGGCTCGGCTGTTTCATAAGACAGCAAGAGCTGTTTACAATCAAACCAAGGTTGAATTACCTAACCTCTGCATTGCAACGCCTGCTGAATCTCCCCTGTTCAGCGAACGTCTGAGAAGATTCGCAGAGAGGAAACGCCTATGCAGGTGGTCCCAAGCTCGCAGATACGAAGAGTTGATCGTAAAGTTGTACACTGATCTTCTGAGACTCAATACTCACACCTGGCCGTACCTCAGATCCAGTATCGCCAAACACATCCATCATGGGGGTCTCCGTTAACCTTCCCGATGGATGGAACGAGAATGCCAGACGAACGATCATGGGTGCAACCACGACGATAACTAATACAGATCCATTCGGCGACGATCTTCTCATCTCACAGCTCCGCGAGGGTGAGGAAGGTGGGATGGTCAAGTGCGGTAACGACTGATGGGGTCCGATTAGGCGAACAGCAAATCACTCTCGCTGATACTGCAAGCTTGGTCAGCCAAGATGTGCGTGATTCTGGCATTAGCAACGACAATCGAGCGTCCGTTGCCTCTGGCAGCGATCTGCGGTCCCGTCCCACAAGCCCCCAAACCGTCAATATCATCAATATCATCCGGGACTCCGTACTGACGACAAGTTCTAATGTCACTGGGCTCACAGTTAATCGAGACTCGTCAAATAGCAGTGGAGGTTAGTATTAACCCCATCCAAGCAGTGCGATACTGATCCTCTGTAGCATCTGTTACTCAAGAGTCCACACCATAATGTATGCCTCCGCTGTTTTCGTGAGAACTTGTGTAACCATAGCGATGTATAATTCCCGCTATTTCGTTTTCTGCCTACATCCAAATTGCGCCAAGGCATCGTCCGCGCTGTGCGGCTTAGATGTCTCACACATGTTGATCGGACATTCTGAGCACTATGAAGACTTTATAAACCGTCATTCCACAACCTCGTCTAATTCGGAACAAAGCACGCCACATGCAGCCAGGTCTAATACTAGTATCCTTCACAGGGAGAACTCCAAACATGTCCACAGCCCAATATCGGTGGTCCCGCCACCAACATGATCGACAGTTGCGAAGAACCCGTGCCTGGAGGTATGTTCGGTGTCAGCCAAGTGCCAGCGACTGCTGAGTGCTTTGTGCTCTGTAATCCATGCCAGATAAGCCTTGGTGTATAACTGCACCGGGATATCCCTCACCCTCTGTTTTCTCTGGGCGGAGTCCAGCCATACGACTGCAGAGTGTGGACCGACGCTGACTTGATAAACTTGGCAAGGAACACACCGAGTCGAATTTAGGCCACGTCTTCTTGTCAGCCCTGGTAACGATGCCCCATCACCCGTGGCATCAACCTCACCAGGTGCGCTGAGTAAGGAGACTAGGCTGACGCCGGAGAGCTGTTGAAAATCGACCAATCGGCCCTATGCGCATCGCGAACCCGAGATGTATTACCGCTTGAACGACGAAAAGCCAAATGAGTCGACGGTCGCAAAGTAGGAGTATCACACACACCTCTCACTCGCTTCCGCACCTCTTGGTCCACGTCTGGCGATTGCAACCAAGGTGGCTCGCATGAATGCCAGGTAGAACGATCCGCACATGTACCCACCACTCCAGGACACTTTGCTCGTCCCCCACGCAGGCTGTACTTCCCTCCAAACCAGGAAGGTCTCCTGCCCGACCTTGCCCACTACTGTTCGAACCGAGGTTAGCGTCTAGAATGAAATGAATGCACTTGAGAGACACCACGAACCTGCGAGGAGCATGTCCAACTCATTGCGCGCCTCGTGCTCATGTCCGTCTGGACACCGTTCCCGTGTCCAAGCAATTATGCAGACGATCCAAACGGTATAAACCAAGCCAGCGGGAGGGAAGGGGGGGGAGTTGGACCGTGTTGGAGAACTTTTGGTCGTTCGTCGAGAGCACCAGATTTAAAAAAAAAGTAAAGTCGTTTTCAGAAAATCGAGAACAACTCTCAGTTTGTCAAAGTGCCATGAGAGTACAAGTCCGAGCTGGTGGCACACTAATTAATCAGAGTACATAGAGCGGAGGAAGAGGAACTCCTGGACACTTACGTTTGTCGAAACGGAATTGGAGGGGAGGTGGGGAGAGAACCTGAACCAGAGCTGTGAGGCCCGCAGGAAGTGACTTGGATGTTCGAGCACGGTAAGAGGTCTCGCCCTCCGAAGAATCCACCGGCCCAGCGGGCAGTGGAAGTTAGTGAGGTTGGAGGTGTGGTTGGGGCTAGACAGAGGGATCAACAGACGGTCGAGTTATCCCCCATCGTGAGAACACCCGCGCATCAAACAACCACATGAAACAACTTGGCCGCTGCAATCTCAGCTCTGGAAGTGATAGCATTGCTGTAATGTAAAGTAGAACTACAGGAAGGGATGCCCGCGGAAGAAAACTAGGACCTAGGTCGACCCACTGTTTTCAGACGAAACGTCTACGCCAGCAGGAGGTCAGCTGAGGCCGAGTTCTCTCGCTGGATGGAACATACTTGATCCAGCATTTTCAGACCCAGCGTTGTGGATGGTAAACCCTGGAACGCTGGAATCTACGTTGATGATGATGTTCCAATTGACGTTGAGGTTGAGATGCAGCGCAAAGGTCTAGCGATTAGAGATGGTAGGATAGAACACCACTGACTTACTTTACAGCAGCGGATACCTACTTGATCTGATTCGATCTGACAACGCCACTGGCAGGAGTATTGTCACATCCGACACATAGCCATCAGATCAGTGGGAACACGAATCCAAATGTCATACACGATGCGTTTAGCAAAATTTAAGTCGAGCGAAAATGTTGTCCGAAACATGAAGGCAGCATTTCAAATATGAATTGGCGTTTGGGATGAGGCAAAACTTGATGTTTTCGCAATCGAAAATATGTGAGTTGAAGCTTAAAGTATGGGCGGACATGTTGGCGTCGGTTTGAGTAATGGTAGCCTAAATGCATGCTTGAATTTCAAGTAATTTATCTCATTTCAAAATTCATCTAAGAGTCAGTTCGGACTCCAAGCTGGCTATTAAGTAATCTTACTTCTAGCTTCTTTTTGGAAGCATGTGGCCATGAGAAACTCCAGGATCAGCTGGATGTCAAGTCAGGGGGTGTCCATTTCACCAATCGGTGCATCTGTGAAAAAACAAGGGGGCCTGTAGTAACCCATAGTAACCCCAGTTGCTATGTAGTCTACATAGAGCTTTGTAGCCATTTATGTGAGCCTGTCTGCTACAGAGTACTCCATAGAGAAATATCACATGGGTGCTTGCTACAGAGCACTGTGTAGTGGCAAGGTGTAATGTAGGACAGGTACCCAATCAACTTTATTATGACTACACAAGAACATGGCATGTACTAAGGCAAGCCACAGCCAAGGCTGGCAGGGCCATGCAAGGTTCAGAGAAGCTATGAGAATGAGGTAGATGGGGTAGTGCCAGTGACAGCATGGACATGATGGTGGATTTGGGTGGAATGGAAGGCAGATCAATGTCCTTCAAGCTTGTGTACCATCAGCAAAACACTAAGTTACTATACCATACTGTACAGTGCTGTACAGTGACACAGTGCACAGTAAGGTCCCCCATTTTACAGTGACATAAAAATAGGTTTAAAAATGAATTTCATTGCTATACAGACAATATAATTTGTGCCTATACTGACTGTAACTTACTGTACTCACTGTGTCACTGTGTGAAAACAAGTGATTTGCTAATGACATATATAGACCATTTGACAATGCATGGATGATGAAGCAATGGAATGGGAGGCAGACCAATGTCCTTCAAGCTCATGTATGCATATAGACCATTTGACAGTAGGATAGATGTTATGATCATACACTTTACTTATACTTTACCTTCACTTTGTCTATGTTTACCTTTGACACTGGGTTCAAGTCCCAGCAAAGCCCTGTTTACCATGTATTTCTAATCATGACTGTTTCTCTTTTTATCCACACAGCCTTGCTTAGCCTGCTTACTCATTCCAGTTTACTCACTTGTTCTTCAATGTTCTTCAATGTTCCATTGCTCAGTCAGTGGTAATCTCATTGCTGCCTTTCCTAGTAACCTTTTGATATTTTCCATGCCTACTGTTACGAAACCTATTTTCTCCACATTTTTCCACATTTTTCCAAGTGCTCATTCGCTCTACACACTCACTCATACCATGGAACCTCAAGCAGTCACACAAGTCACGCTTACATAACATCACAGTCACGTTCCTTATTAGGATGCAGTGCCTCTATGTGAGTGCCTCTCTAATTAGGACATGCATCTCAAGATCTGCCACATCATGATGTGTCACGCCTCATGATACGCCACAGCCTCAAGGCTATGCTTCCATTCTGCCACACGCCTCATGTATGCCTCATGCATCACATGCTTCTCTTCCATTCCATGGCTATGCAAGGCTATGCATCATGACTCACAACCCTAGACCCTTATCTAGGCTATGCTCGCATATATGGTAACTACCAATAGCATTATGCCCTCTTATCTCTAGAGGTTAGGTTAATCTAGATAAGACCACAACATGTACATACAATAGAAATGTATATAAGGAGGGCTCAGGCCTGGGAAACCCCCAGTCTTGTTCTCTTCCCTTCACCACCAAAAGTGAATCGGAGCATCGACTCCTCTTTCCTTTACCACCATCTTCTCGGTGTTGAAGGCAGAGTTATTCTCACTGCGACTCAAATACCTCTGGAAACCGTCTAGTGCTTTCACCGGCGCTAGCTCCTACCCTTCCAGCCCTCGGGTAGTCTACCTACTTGTTCTCACAGGGTAAGTAGACCCCTTTGTTGGGTAGTCGCTTCACCTACCCTTAACTTGTTGTATCTGTTATGGGTTGCCCCTAACACCTAGCTACCAGCAAGTGGAACTAAACTCGAAAAGATGAAAAGAAAAGGCACGAGGCCTTGTGTTTTCAAAAATTGGTTGACCAAAGGCCAATGTCGATGAACGAGGATAAAGAGAAAAGATGTCCTTGGCTTGGATGACGCTCTCAGCCGCTGGTATAACTTGCCAGCTACTGGGTTGCCTTTTCAGTGGTATCGCAACAGGGCCTAGTGCTAGGTGCAAGACCGATGGCTGCGAAAGAGCACCTCGCCAATCAAAGACTAGGAGAAAGTGGGGGTGGATAGTGTGAAGGGACCCAAGTGCCGCCGGTGACCAGCATAGCTCAAGGGGATCACAGTGTCAAGTCCAGGTAACCAGATGGGTGAACCCAAGAATGATCAGGTAGATTCGACTAAGACTACTAGGTCATACATGGCAGTTTATATATGTTTGAAGGAATGTGCACAGACCATGCTGTGCACTGATAAGGAAATCTAAATAAGGTGAAAATCTATATAAGGAAGATAAAGATAATGAGTGTGACCAGATAAAAGCAAAAGTCATCTGGGGTGGTTCATCGAGTTCTATAGTAGGATGTGAATATGTAAGGAAGGGTTTTGCCAGGGTCACATGCTATAGGTCACGTGACTGTGAAAGAAATGCTCGATAAACATCTAAGGTTGTAGAAATATGAGAAAATGAAAAATAGGGGCTAATATTATTACAGTATCTATTTAAATCCTTGAGTATTCCACTGTATTTCCCTAGCTTAGTCTTCTCAATCTAAGCACAACTCCTCTGTCTCTTAGCTCCTTGTGAGCATTGTTGGATCTCTTGTGGTCTTCTAGTTACCCTAAGTGCTAGCTGACATATCACCTGATGGATGATCCCTAGGAAGTCACTTGTAAACCTTGTTTTCAAGAAACTGTTATGATTTGTCTTTTCCTTGACATCTTGACTATGCTTCACTACTAGTACTTTGACTCTGGGTTTGAGTCCCAGCAAAGGTCTTTTCTTTTTGTTTGTATTTCTAACAGAACCTTTTCGACTTCTACTCTTTACTTCCAGAAGATTCTGTCACCACTCTATTTGTTCTGTTCTATTTTAGCTTCCTAATTCATTAGTGGTTTAGTCAGCATTCCCACACCTGCCCTAAACTGTCTCCTAGTAGTATATATACTCGACCCTTGTACCATAGATAGTCATCTTGTTCTTTCCCTTGAATTATCACCTTTTCATCAGAATCTCCTGGTTCAAGTCTGGGAATCCCTTGTCGTTGTTCGAGACATCCTTGACAACTCCTTGTTACTACCTTGGGTGTCCTTGCTATACTTGTTCTCATACCTCATTGGCCTCATGACCACATGACTGCCTCCCTTTGTCAACACTTGACACTTAACACTCAAGTTTAAGAACTATGTTCAAGCCTACCTGGCAAAAATGTAACAGAAACCCTCATCTCAAGAACTTCTATATTTCATCTATAGGGTAAACCCTTGATCTTGCAATGAACTCCATTGGGGTTTGAGTCTACAACTGTATTACAGTTGTAACAACAGGAATACCTATTTGCAAATGCTTCAATGACTCAGTTGATTTACTGCATCTCCTATGATAGACCTTGAACATCCATTAACAATCTATACAGTGCAATGTCAAGAGGTTCACCATGAAATCCAAAGCACTCAATAAATAATCTAAGTAAATCAGTATAAATGGAGTCCAAGTCACCACTGGAGAAAAAATGGTTAGCATAAAGAAATTTGCATGATGCAATTTTATTTGAAGGCCAGGACTGCAGTTATATTGACCTTGGAAATGATGGACACTAGTCTATTAATGAATGCTTCAAAATATTCACCTATGCTGGGTTTCAAGATGATGGTTAAGGAGAGCAAGAAGTATTACGAAATCTATTTTCTCCACATTTTTCTGCATTTTTCCAAGGGCTCATTTGCTTTACACACTCACTCGCACCATGGAACCTCAAGCAGTCACGCAAGTCACGCTTACATAATGTCACGGTCATGTTCCTTATTAGGATGCAGTGCCTCTTCGTGAGTGCCTCCCTAATTAGGACATGCATCTCAAGATCTGCCACATTATGACGTGTCATGCCTTATGGTACGCCACAGCCTCATGGCTATGCTTCCATTCTGCCACATGCCTCATGTATGCCTCATGCATCACATGCTTCTCTTCCATTCCATGGCTATGCAAGGCTATGCATCATGACTCACAACCCTAGACCCTTATCTAGGCTATGCTCGCATATATGATAACTACCAATAGCATTATGCCCTCTTATCTCTAGAGGTTAGGTTAATCTAGATAAGACCACAACATGTACATACAAATAGAAATGTATATAAGGAGGGCTCAGGCCTGGGAAACCCCTAGTCTTATTCTCTTCCCTTTACCACCATCTTCTCGGTGTTGAAGGCAGAGTTATTCTCACCACAACTCGAATACCTCTGGAAACCGTCTAGAGCTTTCACCAGCCCTAGCTCCTACCCTTCCAGCCTTCGGGTAGTCTACTTACTTGTTCTTGCAGGGTAAGTAGACCCCTTCGTTGGGTAGTCGCTTCAGTTACCATATATGTGAGCATAGCCTAGATAAGGGTCTAGGGTTGTGAGTCATGATGCATAGCCTTGCATAGCCATGGAATGGAAGAGAAGCATGTGATGCATGAGGCATACATAAGGCATGTGGCAGAATGGAAGCATAGCCATGAGGCTGTGGTATAACATGAGGCTTGACACGTCATGATGTGACAGATCTTGAGATGCATGTCCTAATTAGGGAGGCACTCATGAAGAGGCACTGCATCCTAATAAGGAATGTGACTGTGACATTATGTAAGTGTGACTGTGTTACTGCTTGAGGTTCCATGGTGCGAGTGAGTGTGTAGAGTGAATGAGCCCTTGGAAAAATGTGGAAAAATGTGGAGAAAAATAGGTTTCATAACACGTCCCCTCTCTAAAGTTTGTCATCCTGGCAAACCTTAAAGATCAACGTCAAGGTGGTCAAAGGGTAATTGAGGTTCCACAATTTCCGGTATAGGTTTTCCGCAATATTGGAATAAATCATAGAACTTGGCTTGGGTAAGGTTAATTTTGCAAGGAGCGTTTGGATGAGATCTATGGAAGTCCTGTATAGCATCTAGTGCATGAGATAGGTTTGAGGGAGGTTCCCAGGTATGATCCTCTTTGGAGTAACCATGCCAATGGACTAGATATTCCAAATGGTTGTGTTTGAAGCGAGAGTCTGTGATATACTCAACTTCATATTCGGATTCTCTCTTGTCTGTCACAAGAACAGGTCCTGGTTTGTCTGCCTGTTGCAATGGTAACCGTTCTTTGTATGGTTTGATGCATGATACATTAACGACAGGGTGAATTTTCATGGATTTGGGTAAGCGAAGTTTGTATGCGTTAGGGCCAATGACTTCAGTAATTTCATATGGTCTGAGCCATTTCTCTGTAAGCTTTTTGGAAGTGCGAGTGAGTTTAAGGTTATCTGTAGCGAGCCAGACTTTATTGCCAATGGAGTATTGAGGAGCTATAGAGCGATGTCTATCTGCTTGCTTCTTCATATTTGTTTTAGCCTTCTCGAGAGCAGTTAAGGTCTCGTTAAGGGTTTTCTCCATTTGTGTAGCAAGTTCGTCCACTGCAGGCACTTTTGTTGCCCTATGTTCAAAGCCCATTTTTGGCTTGTAAGAACACGTAACTTCGAATGGTGATTTTTGAGTGGCTGATTGTTGCTTTGTGTTGTATGAGAATTGTGCGATTGGTAGCCAGTCTACCCGTTGATCCTGTTGTTCTGAAGTGAATAAACGAAGATATTGTTGTAGATCTCAGTTCATTTGTTCCGTTTGACCATCTGTTTGAGGATGATATGCGGTGGAAATGCGAGGTTTGATTCCTAAGCGTTTGCATAAGTCTTTCATGACCTGTGACGCAAATTGAGGTCCTCTGTTAGATATGATGGATTGGGGAATGCCGTGGAGTTTCCATACATGATGCAGATAGAGTTGAGCAGTGTCGATTGTGGATATGGCTTTAGTGCAAGAAATGAATTCTACTTCTTTTGAGAAGCGATCAACGACGACTAGGATGGAGTCAGATCTGTGGGATAGGGGAAGATCTGTGGTAAAGTCCACAGATATATCTTGCTATGGTCCTTGAGGAGTTTCCAATGGTTGGAGTTTTCCTGGTGTCACTTTATTGGTTCCTTTGTGTCTTGCACATTTGTCACAATGCGAGACATATTCTTGCACATATGAGGTCATTCCTGGCCATGTATAGCTTCGCTGTAGCAACTCTGTGGTGCATGCGATGCCTGGATGTCTAGCAATAGGGGTATCATGATGGAGTCGAACAATCTTGGCCCTTAGTTCTTCGTCTTCCGGCACTTCTATTTGTTCTTGTTCGTTATTCTTTACTTCCTTGTATTTTTCTTTTATTCTGTTTTTGATGTTTTCGTTTTCTGTTTCTACTTGAACGATTGTGCGTCCAATGGATTCAGGTTTGATGACAAGGGTTTGTTTGTTATCATCTTCAATGTCTATGGCGTGATCTTCTCTGCATGATAAGGCATCAGGTTTTCCCATAGTAGTTCCTGGTTTGTGAAGCCATTTGAAATGGAAGCGAGAAAGGTATTGTGCCCATCGTGCTTGACGACGGTTAAGATCTTGTCTCTTCATGAACCATTGTAGGTTTGCATGATCATTCCAGATTTCGAATTCTTCTTTAGCTCCTTCAAGGTAATGATGCCATTGTTCGAGACTTCGGATAACGCTGAGCATTTCTTTGTCTGCAATTGGATAGTTTCTTTCTTCTGGTGTCATTGCATGCGAAGAATATGCAACTGGGTGCCATTGTTCTTCTTTTTCGATAGATAATATGGCTCCTGTAGCGAAATCTGATGTGTCCGTTTCGAGTCTGAAACGTTTGTCATTATCAGGGAATGCAAGGATGGGAGCGGATGTGAATAGAAGTTTGAGAGTGTCGAAGGCTTCTTGTTCGGGTCTATCCCAATGAAAGGGTATGTCTTTCTTTATGAGATCATGAAAAGGTCTTGCGACTTTGGCATAATCTTGCACGAATCTTCTGTAGAAGTTGGCTAAGCCTAGAAAACTTCTAACTTTCTTGACTGTAGTTGAGATTGGCCATTTGAGTATTGCCTTGACTTTGTCTTCTTCCATCCTGATTCCTTCAGGGGTAATGACCATTCCAAGGAAGTCTACTTCCTTTGAGCGAAATGTGTATTTCTCTGGTTTGACGTATGTACATATAAGTCATTTTCTTCAAGACATTTAAGAACTTCTAATATGATCTTGTCATGTTCCTCTTGGTTATCTGTCTTGGTAAAGATCATGATGTCATTGATATAGACAACGACTACATCGTCCATGTCAGATAGGATGTCGTTCATCATGGTTTGGAATGTGGCCAGTGAGTTTGTGAGTCCGAAGTACATCACAAGTGGCTCAAAGGCTCCTCAGTGACATACGAATGTGGCCTTCCATTCATCTCCTTCCTTGATTCGAACATTGTTGTATCCCCATCGAAGATCCATTTTTGTAAAGAGCTTTGATCCTTTGAGTTTATTGACGAGTTGGGATATCAAGGGGAGTGGATAGTTGTTCTTGACAGTATGCTCATTAAGGTACCGATAATCTTGAACCATCCGCTTTCATCCATCTTTCTTTGGTACGAAGAATACTGGTGAGGTTTGCGGTGATTTTGAAGGTCGGATATATTCTTTTCCAAGCTGATCATCTATGAAGTCAGAGACTTCCTTTTGTTCTATTTCTGAAAGGGGAATAATTCTTCCTTTCTTCAGCTTAAACGTTTTCTTCAGATCAATGCCATGATCCCATGGTTTTCTAATCGGCATGCGTTCTGATTCCTTCTTTGAGAATACCTTGAGGTACTTGTGGAATTCTTTTGGCACTATGTCTTCCGGTTTAAGCTCAATTTTCTTCAGCTTTTCCTTTTCTTCGGCCTCTTTCTTGAGGGTATAAATGTATCTTGCACCTGTTCGTTCTTCGCTTTCAATCCTTCTAATGAAAGGGGATCATCCACTAAGAGTTCGACATGAATGTGGGCATCGTGTCATCTTGATGGTTCCATTTGTCCAATTGACTTTGGGATTGTGGTGTTTGAGCCACATGTAGCCAAGTATGAACTTGTTCTTTCCAAGATTGGTGACCTCTATGATAACCTTTTTGTGATGTCCTTGGAATTCAAGTATGAGTTCTGCAACATGTGTGATCCTGCCAGCGGAGTTATTAGTTCCGTCGACGTTGTGCACTAGTAATGGTTGTTGAATTGGTTTGAGTGGAATCTTCTTCTGCTCTACCCATTTGCAATCTATGAATACAGCATTGGCGCCGCTATCCAGTAGGGCCTTTGCTGTCATAGCTTTATCCTTGTGGTGTAAGGGTGTGATCTTGATAGATAGAATAATATCTCTTCTTTCTTGATCCGATTCTGGGTGTTTGTTGGTTTTGTTAACGGAATGAAGCACAGGTGTAAAGCCCCTGCCAAGCTCTGGATCAACCAGAGACCCCATCAGCATTGTTGCTAACGATTCTTGGTTTTGTGATTTTATTGGAATTGGTTGTGCGCTCTGAGGTCCCAGATTATTCAGTGCACCTTGCCTTTTCCCTTTTCTTCTGATTCTTTGAGATCATAGAAAAATGCTTTGGCTTCTTCAAAGTCCATGCCTCGAACTGCTTGTGGCGTGTGTGCTTCTTCGACTGTATCCGTTGTTCGGATGTTTCTAAACTTTTTACAGCTGCGATTGTGTTTTCCTCTAACCCAATGACATTCGCTGCATTGATTCTGCTTCAGCTTTTTGCAGTCCTTGATAAGGTAATCTTCTGCATCACAGTTAACACATTTGAACTTTCGTGTTGTGTTACTCTTTTTCTGGAAAGCATTGACTTGTCTTGTGTCTCTGCTTGACGAGGAGTGTGCAAAAAGTTTGTAAGCCTCTCTGGTTTTGCCTAGGTTCCTGATTGTGGTCATGGTCTTCTCGACGCTATCCGATCTAAGGCCAAATTGGAATAAGTCCTTGATGAGATCTGGTGATGTGTTGCGTTCGAGTAGGGTGATTCCATGAGATGGCGCTATCTTGGATTGATAGAAGAGTGTTCGCCATTTTGCTAGATAGGTATCAACCGAAAGGTTTCCTTGTTTGAATTGAGTGATTTCTTTCGTTGCCCAATCTTTCTGTAGTTGGGGTCGAAATAGTCCTTCGATTTCTTCCTTGAGATCGTCCCATATGATAAGGGTCAATGTTCCTTCTGCTAGCTTGTCTAGCTTGATTTCTGCGAAGTAAGATCCTTTGATTCCTTTAAGCCTGGATAAGACAGTGTATGCTCGTGTCTTTCCATTTGGTTGTGGAATGCCTTCTTCGTCTTTGATCGTAAACTGCTTTGAATTGCAGTCTATCCATGCTTTGAGTTTGATCCACCATTCTTCGAATCTAGATTTGGCTCCATCGTAGTTTCCTGGGTCTGCAAATATTTCAATCTTCAAGGATCCTCCTCTGGAGTTATTTCCTGATCCGTATTGGTTTGACCAATTTTCACCTACAATGTCCATGAGTTCTTGGGTTCTTTGGTCTGCTTCCTGAGCTCGTTCTCCAGCTTCTTGGAGCTGTGCATTTGCTCTTTCTAGTGCTTCTGCTAGAGTATTTCTTTGTTCTTCTAGACCATTGATTCTTTCTCCTGAATTCATGACTATGGCATTGAGGTTATTAAGGGTGTTAACCATCTCGTTCCATTGCTCTTGAGAGATGTTCGCCATATTGGTAGAATAGTAGCCCAATTATTCTTGTGGGATATTTTGAATGATTTCAATATCGTCCCAACCGATTTCTGCCCGAATATAGGTCGATTCTAGTTTGGTAATGAAGGGTAACCTTTGTTTTCCTCTAGGCCAACGTGGTATTAATCCTGGCCTTTGAATGTAAAGGTTCTTGGTTTCTCTGTGAAGTATACGATCTCTTCATATTTTCTGTTTGATTTTCTCGAGTAGCTTCTTGATCATGGACTCCCGTCTTCTTGTGTGTTCTTCGATAGGGGGGTACTCACTAAGAGACGCCTCATCCTATGCTTCTGGCCATGCATTGTCTGGCCAAGCATTGTTCGCTGGTTCAGGTTTGTCCCAAGAAGATGATTCTTCTTTATAATGGTAAGTCTGGGTGTTAACTTCCATTGGCGATACTAAGCCTATGTGGAAGGCACCGATTCTCCAGTTACTGTTGAAGTGTAGGTACACTGGCCTACTCTGGTGCGCGGTCTTGATGAGGTAATATATGAATGCGCAGAATGCGATGAATAAAGCCTCAGTTAGGCTGATTGAGATGTTCATGTGCTCTGTTTCCTATATAAGGAGGTGGTGGTGGTGGTGTAGGATTTTCTCGTGGTAAGCGAGCAAGGGATTCTTCAGATGATGTATCTGTGTCCTGGTCCTCTTGTACTGGGATATTTGATATACCCTGTCTCCTTTGTAAGTTTCTGAAGGCTGGTTGTTTGTGTACCGCTCTAGGGCCTGCTGATATAACCACTACAGAATGCTTATCTGTTTCAATAAGGAGAGAAATGCTTAGGCTTCCTAAGTACTGCTCGAGGTCTAAGGCGACCAAGAGTATTGGGTAAAGTAGGAAGGGGAGGGGTAAA